>JAVDOI010000003.1:19969648-19984648 GCA_032191485.1 Leptoclinus maculatus | reverse complement strand
CGAGGTGTTGAGCTGTTGTTGAGTCTTTGGTTTGATACCATCCAGAGGGTTTCCCATAATCCATCAGCACGTTGTACACACACACACACGCACCTTTAACACACCCACAGAGTTAACCCCCCCCCCCCCCCACACACACACACACACACACACACACACACACACACTTTCCATCCGTCCATCAGTGTTCCTCGTCTCGGGGGAAACATCTGAGGTAATGGAGGACAACGAGGAATTAGCAACGTTTGCTTTTTTAACAGATTGGCTGCAGCCAGTACCACACACACACACACACACACACACACACACCACACACACACACACACACACACACAGTACATATGACTGATAGCCACTGACCGCTGAAGCTTCACGGAGGAGATATATTTAGAACATATGTAGCCACTCGACTCTGCAAGCTGCTTAAACTGTTTGTGTTTACGTCGCCATGGCAACATACGAATATCACACACACACACACACACACACACACACATATTTGGAGTCTGATATTTACAGGTGGAATCAGAGATGTGATGCTCCTATCAGCTGTTTTAGAGGTTATGAATAACGTTTGATAACATTTAGAGTCTTTAGGTTTTTATTCATCTTGTTGCTTTTTAAATTCTGATCATGAACAGAAACTATTTTTAATATTACCGCGCCTCTATTCTTGTCTCACATACCTTAAAGGATCAGTCTTCTGGTGTTTGATATTAAATCTTTAACTAAAATAGATTTTAAGACAAAGCAGGAAACTACATTTTACACTGATACATACAGTATATATTAGCGTCAGTTAGCTTAGCATGAAGGTTTTTTTTTAGATTGCAAGAAAATTCATGGAATAATAAAAAGAAAGAGGAAATTAAAGATTCATAATCTAAAAAGATAATAATCTATGTGTTGACATTAAGACCAAATTAAACTAAATTTAAGACGGTTAAGCGACTTTTTAGGCTTTTTATCTGTCGTCATGACGTCTCTCGTTGGTTTGTGGATGTTTTGAAGCCTCCAGTTCAGCGATTTCGCCGTCGCCATGTTGTTTTTTTTGCAACCAGTGAACAGGAAGTGACCAGTGGCGGGCCGTGCATTTAATACCTGGGCCTTCTGTGCTGTCCTACTACAGTTGAGCCATCTCCTAATAAGCTCTTATGACGCCACAGCTACGGTTATTTGTTTCTAGGGGTGTAACAATACACGTATTCGTATTAAAGCTTAGCGGGGAAACAACAGCCCGAATGGATTCAATTGTCCGGACAATAACCCCGCGCATGACGGGATGCTTCGTAATTAACAAACTCACAAGAGCCGCACGCCGGGCCTCGGTTGTGGAGCTGTTTCCCTGCGAACGTGTTCGTTGAGTTGTAGATCCACTCGAGTCTCTCCAAAAGTTTTCAAAAGCACCGTAGCTTGTGTCCTGCCGTGCTATGGCGTCCTCGGGTTAGCGTAGCGTAGCTCCAAACACCAAGAGCTCAGTTAAAAAATTAAACACATTACCAGCCATGAAATGTGCGACGCTTCTCCGACGCTGTCAACCAGAAATACCGTTCAAATGAACATCATGCTGTAATGAAGAAGACTTGAAACTAGAGATTGAGACCATAAACTCATGTTTACAATGTTTACTGAGGTAATAAATCAAGAGAGAAGTAGAGTCATTTTCTCATAGACTTCTATACAACCAGAGGAAATATAGAACAGAGTTTCACTTTAACGTCACTTAACGCTGCTATTTTCTTTGTTAGGTGAACATTGATCCTGTTTTCAGTCGGTTGGTGTGAACAGGTCGTCCAATGACATCTCTGTTTTAGCAATGTGTGTGTGTGTGTGTGTGTGTGTGTGTGTGTGTGTGTTCAGCTAATTGCAGTGTGTTGATTGACGTGTTGAGACTGGAGGAAAGAGGAGAGCAACCTCTCAGTGTTCACTTTCAGGTTGGATTGTAGATGTGTGTCGGGCTGATATCGGATCTTAATGGATGAGTGTGTGTTGGAGCGCGGCGTCGTTCCTTCTTCGGGGGGTCAGAGGTCATCGTAAATCCTGCAGAGGGACGTTTTTTGGGGGGGTTTCTTGCTGGGAACCAAACGGAATGAAACATCAGAGTTTAGTCTGAGCCGTCGGCTGTGATTACAGACGAAGATGATTATTCAAATTCATGGCGAGAGTTTGAACTGAACTAGAAATAGAACAAAAGTTTGGATCGATTCACTGAGAGAGTTTCTTTGTGTTTTACTCTGAAGAGGACGAGATGTTCTGACGAGAGAGAATCCTCCAAACTGAGATCACGTCACTGCTTTTAAAGAGACGGATTATAGAATAATAATCAGCTGTCGGCTGAAATCTGCAGTGATGGAAGATTATTTATTTAAAGATAGTGTGAGGAACTTTTATCTGGTCTTGAACCAGCAGAGACCGGTCCACCGTGGACAGACCCAGATCCTCCAGCAGAGACCGGTCCACCGTGGACAGACCCAGATCCTCCAGCAGAGACCGGTCCACCGTGGACAGACCCAGATCCTCCAGCAAAGACCGGTCCACCGTGGACAGACCCAGATCCTCCAGCAGAGACCGGTCCACCGTGGACAGACCCAGATCCTCCAGCAGAGACCGGTCCACCGTGGACAGACCCAGATCCTCCAGCAAAGACCGGTCCACCGTGGACAGACCCAGATCCGGCTTCACCTGCAGCCTTGGACCTGCAGCCTGAGCTCCGGAGGGAGGAGGAGAGCTCAGCTCCCGGCAGCAGCAGCAGCGTCTCCTCCTCCTCCTCCTCCTCCTCCTCCTCCAGGAGCAGAGCTTCTCCTCTCTGGGTGCCAACACCGACACCACGCTGCTGGAGACCCAGGACGTATTGCTGGACCCGCTGGAGGGAAGGGAGGCACGGGAGAACCAGAACCAGGACTGAGAGGTTCAGACTGTCAGACCCTGCTGCAGTAAAATGAGAGGTTTTCTAAAGAGAGTCTGGTGCTCAGAGACACTACCACTTTAGTCCACAGGGGGCGACAGAATCAAGAGAAAGTCAAAGTAACTTGTATTAAGTAAAAGTAGTAACGCCACACTAGTAATACTCTGTTACAAGGACAAAGAAAAATGTATTTAAATATAAGTATATGCATCTAAATGTACTTAAAGTACCAAAAGCAAAAGTACTCACTATGCAGAGTAATATACTGTATATATTATATTATTGTAGCTCATTTTAATGACTTTAATGACATGGTGGTACTTTAATCTGCAATAATACATCATTTATTAGTTCATTATATTTTGTTTTAATGATTTTGATCTACAAAGTAACTAAAGTTGTCAGATAAATGTTGTGCAGTAAAAAGTGCAATAGTGGAGAGTAGTGGAATACATTAGCCACAAATTTAAATATTTCAGGTACAAGTACCTCAAAAGCAACAACAAAATGTACTTTTGTTCAACCAAGAAACATAGCATGAAGTGTCCTTTAGTTTTCAGTTTGTCTACATTTAAATAAATTAAATAATCTTGTGTGGAGTTCTGTTTTTTCCTGTGATCCATGAAGGTATTTGAATGCATCATGAATCATGAGGAGCTTTAATGGACGAGAGCCAAACTTCTTCTTCACACCTTCTGAGAGTAAATTTAACTCCATCAAACCGATCTGACGGCCAGATCTCTTCTTCTTCTTCTTCTCGTCCTCTCGCTCTGATCCTGAGGTATGTTTAGCTACCGCGGTGTATTCTTCTTCTGTGGTACAGAAGATGTGGTTCAGAGTGGAGGAATCTGTCAAAACGCCCACCAGGTTTTATTCTGGAGAAGAAAAGAACATGAAGACGGTTATCCATCACTGCTAGTGAGGAGAGGAAGAGGAGGAGAGGAAGAGGAGGAGGAGAGGAAGAGCGGGAGAGGAAGATGAGGGGAAATTAAAGGAAGAGAGGAAATGTGATGAGAGGAAGTGTGCAAGGAAAGAGAAAGTTTCTTGTCTACTTCCTCCCTCTCTTCATTCCTTCCTTCTTCCCTTTCTTTTACTTCTTCTTTCTTCCCCACTTTCCTTACCTTTCCCCTTTTCCTCCTCTTGTCTCCTTTTCCCTCCCTCCCTCCTTAATTCATGACTTGCTCTCCTCCCTTTTTCATTCCCTCTTTTCCTTCCTTGCTTCCTCGCTACATTTCCCTCCTCTTTCCTCCTTTTCCTTCCCTTCCTTGTTTCCTCCCTCCCAGCAGTGCTGTCATTGAGTCTTCTTCTTCTGTGGTTTCTGGAGGGTTGGTGTTTCTCTGTTAACATGTCGGAGGACAGAAAGAGGATTAAACCTCTTTGCACTCCAGCCCTATTTTTAGGCCTCTGCTCGAAAATGGCATACCCACTAAAAAGACTAATTCTGGAACTACGAGGTCTATTTGAATAATGTTGATGTTATAATACAGATAACACTTGTGAGATTTGTTCAGATGTGACAATATTGTGTATATGTTACTGGTTAAGAGCAAATGAAGATGGAACACAGCGCTCCTCTCTCCTCTCTCCTCTCTCCTCTCTCCTCTCTCCTCTCTCCTCGCTCCTCGCTCCTCTCTCCTCTCTCCTCTCTCCTCGCTCCGCTGTCCCTCTGAAGGACCGGAGGACGGAGCTTTTGTCCCGCGACACAAAGGACGACGAGACACCCGGCGGGCTGTGGACTTAACCCCCCGAGAGAGAGTTTGTGTGAGGGGGGAGGAGGGGGGAGACAGGTGGAGAGAGACTCATAAAGAGACAGCAGGAGGGTCTGATCAGTCAGCTGTGGGAGAGGAGAGGAGGGAAGGAGGGAAGGAAAGGAAACACGCTCAAAGTTTTTCAGGAGGAAGTTCAAACATTAATGTTTAAATAACTGACGGAGGTTTTAGTTTAACTTTTCTTTTATTGTTGTGATTTATTGAAGAACTTCTGCACATTTTTTAAACAGAAAGATTTTTTTTGTTGTGAAAATATTTTTAGGGTTAAAAAACACATTAAAACAAATTCAATAATCTAAAAAAACACACTTTATGAGAATTTTATATCTTTTATTATTTTATATTTTAACTGACAACACAAGAAGATTCCTCTCAGAAACCACAATGAACAAAGAACTCTTTTAAATACACACTCAATGTACTGTTGTGTTGTTGTTTTGTTTGTTTGTTGGATCATATTTTATTGTAAATATTCATATTTTCTATTTTTAAATGATGTCAGTAAAAGTATTAATACCTCAGTGTAGTGAGGAAGGAAAGAGAGAGAGAGGATGTAGAGGAAAGGAGACGAGGAAGTCAACACATTCCTTTCCTCTCCTCTTTCTGTTTTCATTCCCTTCACGACGTAACACGGCCGGTGTTTGGTCTGAATTCTTTGTAACTTGTGATCCGACCGTCCCAAATATGAGCTGATAAAAACTCTAAACATGTCCGAGGGTTTTATAAAGACGGTCGGTTCATGTTGTAGATGCTTTAGAAACAGGAAGTCTTAAAAATGAACATTTGAGTAAATAGTTTTGCAGGATTTACTACCTTTCTTTTTTTATATATATAATGCATTTAATATTTCTTTCTTCACAGAGCTTGTGTAAAGGCAAAACATAATACAAAATAATCCATAAATATGAAATATGTCGACATCCAGCAGTCGTATCTACAGAAAATAATACGCTGTAATTTGTAGATATCCCACCAAACTATAATACTTTTTTCTACGCATAAAACAACATATTTTCCTCAAACTAACCAAGTAGTTTGTTTAGAAGACTGAACTTTATTCTGGAACAAGTTGCTGGACTTTTTCATAAGATATCACGTGAATCGTATCAGGATACGTTGCATTTAAAACACCGATAGAGGATGAAAAGTGATGAAGAGAGTTGTTCATGTTTGGAGCAAACTTCTTTCATTTAATCCAGATGTTTCACTCTGACGGACAGATGGAGCTCACAAACACCGTAAAGGAAGTGACAACAGCAGCTCACCTGAAAAACCTCTTCTTCACTTTAATGGACACAAAGAGACAAAATAATCTCCTTCAAAACAAAAGCTGCTGTTTTCTCACTCTGTGTGTGTGTGTGTGTGTGTGTGTGTGTGTGTGTGTGTGTGTGTGTGTGTGTGTGTGTGTGTGTGTGTGTGTGTGTGTGTGTGTGTGTGTGTGTGTGTGTGTGTGTGTGTGTGTGTGTTTTGCACTTCCTCCTCACGGGCCAATCAGAGGCGGAGCTGTGCTGCCAGCGGTGAGAAAGACCAAACTGCTAATTAGTGAAGCGGACGATCAGCAGGTCAGTCGCACGGCAGGACGCAACACACACACACACACACACACACACTCACCTGCTGAGTCTTTGGGCTGTGTTTCCTGTGTGTGTGTGTGTGTGTGTTGAAGGGTTAAGAGGCTGGCGATGCAAACAGCAGGTCGACAGGACAAAAAGCGTTGGAATCTTCCTTTAATCAGAGTCAGCAGGTCAGCGGAGGTTAAACAGTTGGTTCCTCTCAGACGTTAAGCTGCTGCATCCTCTTCTTCTCTCTTTGGAGGTTTTAACCTCTCTGATCATCATCAACGCGTCCACACGGTCAGAGGAGCTGACATCTCTCCGTTTCTGCATGTGGTTTGCTTTAATTATAGTCCTTTAAATGCTGCTGATACGACAGTTTTATGTTGTTTTTTATCCTACAATATAGAAAACTGTTCACTTCCAGATCATGAAAACATGGTTGGATGGGATTATGGGATGAAATGTATTATCAAAGGGTTGTATGAAGTACCTCTTCAGGGTATTAGGAGCAGAGCAATGTACTGCTGTGGACATCCGCTCATATTTAGAACGTGTTCACCTCTTCATCTTGCTGTCAGACCTTTGTGCTGTTTCTCTCTACAAACACACCGGACTCCGTTCACACAAACCTCTCAGAACACAGGAGCTGCTGGTTTAACGCCGCCTCCATCAGTCCGTCTTATTATGTTGTTGACTGACAGTGAATCTGAATGAACCCTTTAAAACACCAAAGTCACTCAATAAAAGACAGACTACCCGATGGAGGCGGCGTTAAACCAGCAACCCTTTGAGAGGTAGAAGTGTTTGCGTAGATAAATGTTCTATTTTTATATGTATTTATTCTTCAAGATTGAAGTAAATTATAGATTTGAATAAAGGATTTATTAACCGTAACAAGGTTCTCGCTTTGGATTTGGTTGAGCTTAGTTACCTGCTAATAAATGCATAATAAATATTAACGTTAAAAAAGCTAAGTAAAGGTTTAACAATGACATCATAGATTTTTCTGAAAGATGTAAAATAAATTGTTGTTGAAATGCTCTGAAGGGTTCAAAGTTCATCTGTTTGTGACGTCGACGACAAGATGGTGGTGAAAGAAAAGCAAATAAACCTGAAGATTTTAACACGGAGAGCGACGCCATCTTTTACTTCTCTCCCACCCTTTCTCTCTCACACACACACACACACACACTCTCACACACACACACACTCTCTCTCACACACACACACACACTCAGCCTCCTTCACCGAACGGCAGCAATCGGCAAATCTGTCACTTTTCACCGCAGGTAGCGATATAATGCAGCCTGTGATTAATTTTAATGAGACACTTTATGGAGGAAAAACAGATCAAATATTAGAGAGAAAAATAAACTGATGCAATTATGAGAGAGAAAAGAGAGAGGAGGGAGGGAGAGACGGGGAGATGGAGTGAGAAGGATGGAGGAGGAAGAAGGGATGAGAGGGGGAGATGGGTGAGAAGGATGGAGGAGAAAGAGAGGCTGAGACGGGGGGATAGGTGAGAAGGATGGAGGAGTGAGAGGGGGAGATGGGTGAGAAGGATGGAGGAGGAAGAGAGGCTGAGAGGGGGGGATAGGTGAGAAGGATGGAGGAGTGAGAGGGGGAGATGGGTGAGAAGGATGGAGGAGGAAGAGAGGCTGAGAGGGGGGGATAGGTGAGAAGGATGGAGGAGTGAGAGGGGGAGATGGGTGAGAAGGATGGAGGAGGAAGAGGGGAGGAAAAGGGGAGTGAGAGGGGGAGAAAGATGGAGGAGAAAAAAATAAATGGGAGGGGGAGAAAGGGGAAGATGGGAAGATAGAGGAGAAAGAGAGGGATGAGAGGGGGAGAAAGAGGGGGAGATGGGTGAGACAGCTGGAGGAGAAAGAGGGGGTGAGAGGGGAGAAGGATGGAGGAGAAAGAGGGGAGGAGAAGGGGAGATGGGTGAGAAGGATGGAGGAAGAGGGGAGGAGAGGTGGAGGCAGGTGGAGGAGAAAGAGGGGGAGATGGGTGAGACAGATGCAGCAGAGAGAAGGGGTGAGAGGGAGCAACACATTCTCAACATGACTCCTGTTCAGACTGGTTGACGTCGGGAAGCACGTTAGCGGTTAGCAGTTAGCGGTTAGCGGTTAGCGGTTAGCGGTTAGCGGTTAGCGTTGATAATTGAAACTGAAACACTTATCTGACGTTTAGACAACAAAAGCAATAAGTTAGAACAAACAAAATGTTTTAAGATAAACGTCAACAACGTAACATAAATACAGTAAACACGTCACAAACATCACAAGACTTCAAAACAACACTCGGGACACGAACACTGGTCTCCTGCTTCAAAGTTTGTTTCACAGGACTTGTACTTCGGAGTATTTTCACAGTGTGGTATTAGTACTTTTACTGCAGTAAAGAGACTGAAATACTTCCCATAAAAGAGAGAGAGAGAGAGAGAGAGAGAGAGAGAGAGAGAGAGATAAAAGGCTGCGGAGTGTTTCAGAACTCCAGCGGGGCCTCACAGTAAATTAACGGTGCCGTGATGAAGTAATTTGCAGCGAGACAAAGACGTGTTAAACTCACTCTAATTGAGTGGCGCTGCAGCAGGAAGCCATTTTGTGGTTCAGACTGTGAATCACTACCCCCCCCCTCCCTTCATCACTTCCTGTTTCAGATGTTTCCACTGACTGTTGATCTGTTTCAGTTTGACTTCTATTTAGATTTTAATTTTGATTAATTAAGTTCATCATATCTTATATTACATTTTCATATTTTTAAGTTGTTTCTTATACTATTGCACAATGTTTATGTGTAACGCAATAAACCGTTTCTGATCTAATCTCAGTTGTAGGTTGAGTTTACTTTACTTTACTTTTGAGTGGAGTTTGAGTTTAAGGTGGAGTTCAGCTGTAAGTTTAGTCTTGAGTTTAGTTTAGTTTAGTAAAGTCTGAGATGAGATGACTTGAGTTCAGATTGTTTTAGCTTAGTTTAGCTTTCTGGAGTTGAGTTGTACGTTTAGTCGAGATCAGGCTAGCTTTGGGTTTAGTTTAGTTTAGCTTTAGTTTGGTTTGAGCTGAGTTTAAGGTTGAGTTGGTTTAGGTTTAGTTTAGTTTACTTTGAGTTCAGCTGTAAGTTTAGTCAGGGTTGGGTTGAGTTTAGTTTGAGTTAGTTCAGTGTAGTTCAGCTTGGTTGAGTCTGAGGTGAGATGACTTGAGTTCACATTTACTTTAGTAAAGTTCAGTTCAGTTTGTTTTAAGTCTCAAGAGTTGAGTTGGACTTTACATTAGTTCAGTTTAACTTCTTTTGGTTTAGTTTGAGATCACCTGAGTTGAAAGTTTAATATAGTTTATTTTGGTCAAATCTATTTTAGTAAAGTTCACTTTAAAGTCGACATGTTTGAGTTTTGAGTTGCTCTGAATGATGCGTTCAAGGAGCCCCTGAATGCACCGCTTTTTGTGTTTTAAATGTCTTTGAGGTGGGATGAGACTCTCCAGGTCGTCTGGTGGTCAAACCTTTTGTTGCTCTCGTCCTTTAGAGGATCCTCTCCTGTCTCCTGTCTCCTCCGTTCATGTGAAGTGTGTGAGGTCAGCTGACCCAACAGGAAGTGATGATGTCACCCCGCCGACATCAGAGGGTTAATCCTCCTCGTTGACCCTCCGGAGGAAATACAGCAGCAGAGGTTAAACCCTGATGTGTGTGTGTGTGTGTGTGTGTGTGTGTGTGTGTGTGTGTGTGTGTGTGTGTGTGTGTGTGTGTGTGTGTGTGTGTGTGTGTGTGTGTGTGTGTGTGTGTGTGTGTGTGTGTGACCCCTCTTCATCAGTACTTGAGTTCGGGGTTGAGTGGCTGACAGACTCAAGAGTCTCTCAGAGTCTTTGATCTGAGCATCGTCATGTTTTTCACGCCTCGCTGCTTCAACGCTGTCAACGCAAAATAATGAAGCTTTAACCCTTTTTTTCCCTTCAAAATAAAAGTCCTGCTCCTCTATGGAAACAGAAACATCATGACTAGAAGTAGAGAGAACTAGAACATGTCTTTAGTGCAGAACAACAGTTATGATGACATCATTATTTTACAAAAATTGGAAAACAATTATATCTAAATATCCAACATGTTTGTCCACAAGTGTTACCAATGTTGGAAAAAAAGACTACGTGTTATAAATATTAAACTAGTCACATGTTTCAGCCTCTCCTCTCCTCTCCTCTCCTCTCCTCTCCTCTCCTCTCCTCTCCTCTCCTCTCCTCTCCTCTCCCCTCTCCTCTCTCCTCTCCTCCTCTCCTCTCCTCTCTGTGTTCACTTCCTGAAGTTCAGTCAAAGTTTCTCTGATTTCTTGTCACATGACTGTTGGTCTCAGATGAATCAATCATGACTTCATAGTTTCACAATTTAATGTTTTTACACAATCTGGTTAAATTAAACGCTTTATTAGAGGAGAGATTCATAATGAGAACATGAAGAATAAAAACATTTTGATGAAAAATCGAAATGTTTTAAGCTTCATTTTAAAGTTGTCATTTTTTTCTGATGGAAGAACATGATGTGTTCAAGGACTGTCGGAAAGATGAAAATCTGATGATAACGTTTTTTTGCAACTTCTTGCTTTAATAAACGGTGTAGTTTTGGCGATTGTATATATATATATATATGTATATACATATATATATATATATATATATATATATACAGTATATATATATATACATATACATATATATATATATAGAGAGAGAGAGAGAGATATATATGTATATATATATACATATATATACACATATCACTAAACACACAAATGTGTAAAAGTGCGTACAGATATTATATTTAGAGGTTTGATGTAAAATCTGTCGGTTAGATTTGTGGTTGTTTTGGACGCTGGTTGGGTTTCAAACCGACGTGTTTTGTTGTTTTGAGTCCGATGGGCTCAGAGAACTCTAGATGGCGACATATCGACGTTATGAACATGATATTTTGGTTGATGAGTCCGTCAGAGGAGCTGGTTTTGACTCTGCGGTCGTTTTTTTCTGAGGCCGGATTTCATCACATTACGATGTGTTTTCTGTAAAACTCTCCATCCTGTCTCAGACTCCTCTGATTGGATCAGGTGGATCGAGTGTCACAGCCAAGGAACCAATTAGCCGCTGACACTGACCTCCCCCCTCCTCCTCTTCCTCCTCTTCCTCCCCAAACGATGTCTTCATCCCCGGCACACGGCACAGCTGTCGGCGTATTAGCCTTTCCGCCGCCGCGGCTAACCGCGCAACCTGCTAACCCCCTCTGCCATTAAAAATGAATGTGGAGGGGCTTTTAAAGTGGAGGGGGGAGGGTGAGAGAGAGGGGGGGTGAAGATGCTTATGGAGGGGAAGAGGCTGCTGTTTTCAAGGGAAAATATTGTTATTGATCCCATCCCGTCGTTTTAGACGTAAACCGATCCGGCCTCAGATTTTTTCCCGCTGTAACGTCCATCATCGCAGAATTCGACACCTCGTTAACAATTCTGGAGTTAATGCAGCGGGGAAGGAGGGAGAGAGAGGGGGGAGGACGGGTGAGGATGAAGGAGGTAGGGGGGGAGGACGGGTGAGGATGAAGGAGGTAAGGGGTTAGGAGGGGGACCACGTGTCCCAGGAGGGAGGCAGGATCATCGCGGCTGTTGTCGCGGCGTCGAGGACGATGGAGTCGAGTTATGAAAATGAAGTGAGGCGTAATTGATCGGGTCGGTAAAGTCTTTTTTTATTTCTGCTTATTGATTCGTAGGCAAGCGAACAATATTGATACCAGAGGAGGAACAACTCGATGGGAAGGGAAACACAAACATAGGGGGGGGGGGGGGAGAGGAAGAAAGATGGAAGAAAGATGATGAAGGAGAGAAGAAGAAGAAGAAAGAGAATGATTAATGAAGACGAGTATCTGTGAAGATGAGGAAGAAGCAAATGAGACATAAGGAACAAAAGAAGAAGAAGAGTTAAAGATGAAGATCTGTGAAGATCTGAAGAAGCAGAGGGATGAAGAAGTGAGAGGAAAGAAAAAAAGACAAAGTTACGGATAAATTAAAGAGGGTACGATGATTTTAGGATAAATGATCATTAGTCCAACAGCTCCATGTTTCATTAATCAGTCTGTTTGGGATCAAAATTATACATTAAATTAGATTTATTTTACCTTAAAAACATGCAGAAGAAGAGCAGTCATGCTTCAGAGTATCTCACTTTAAAGGAAAACGTATTAAAATCTTATTTCCAACACGTGTGGTTTGTTCCTAATCCGACACACACTTGATTTATTACCTCAGTAAACATTGTAAATATGAGTTTATGGTCTCAATCTCTAGTTTCAAGTCTTCTTCAATACAGCATGATGTTCATTTAGTAAATTATGGTCCATTTAGAGTCAAATAGACCATAAAGCAGGGTATGCTTTAGGGGCGGGGCTACACGGTGATTGACAGGTCTCTACCAGAGACGTATACGGCGTCTCTACGTCACTCCTCCTCAGTCCAGATATGGTCACTTCCTGTTCACTGGTTGATAAAAACAAGATGGCGACGACCATAATGCTTCAAAACATGAGTCCACAAACCAACGAGTGGCGTCATGACGACGTCCACTTCTCATAGACGTCTATGGCGAAAACGCACAAAAAAGATGATTTAACAAAGACCTCCAGAAAGTCTTCTTACTTTCTTTCTTACCAAGAGTTAGGTAGTCTCCTGTCTGTTTGCTAGAAGACAGCAGCTACTTAACTTAGCTTAGCTTAGCTTAGCATAAAGACTAAAAACAAGGGAGAAACTGTGGGCCTGGCTCTGTCAAAACGTAACAATGTTGAATCTCGTTTTTTTAAGTGTTGGTTTCATTTAAATACAAAATAAAGTAGTCATCAAATAGTAACACGTTAACACTTTAGTTTGTGTACGAATTAAACAAGATATAACATATAACAATCAGAGCCCTTCAGAGGTGCTGGTAGGTCGATTTTTGTTTCCCTCCCCTGTTTCCAGTCTTTATGCTAAGCTAAGCTAACAGCTGCTGTTAACACATGAGAGTTATTCTCATCTAAATCTCTAAAAGCTGTAATTCAGAAACTATTTAAAGACTTGTTGTCCTGGAAATTATCAATCTTAATTACTTTTCTAACACACACACATGCAGGCTGATATTGCATGAACACACACACACATACACACACACACGGACACACACACATGGACAGACACACACGGACAGACAGACAGGCAGCAGAGTGCAGCGTGGTGTGTTTAAGTGTGTTAACCACATTAAAGGAGCTGTATAATGTGCAGCAGCAGGAAACCAGAGCTGCTCTAAAAGTCACATTATAAATTTTTGATCAAATTGAGGATATTTTCCAAACGGCTGAAACCCAACGCCATATTTTATCCTCTGGTTTCCTTTTTCCTTTTCTTGAAGGAGCCATCTCTCTCTCTCTCTCTCTCTCTCTCTCTCTCTCTCTCTCTCTCTCTCTCTGGTTTCTGTTTGTCGCTTCGTGTCTAAGAATTGAAGATGAGATTTGCATCGAGCTGAGAGGCACTAAAACCATCAAACCCACCGTTTGGTCGGCAGGATGAGAGGAGGGGGGGGGGGTGTAACCAAAGCTTCCAGATCTGTAATCGCCTTCCAAACACACACACACACACACACACACACACACACACAAACAGACACACACAGACACTCTGTGATGGATAAACAGAACACACACACACACACACACACTTAGATGGACACATTAACTCGCACCTCTGTTTCTCACGTTACATCTCGCTTTACATCCTCCATCTCCTTCTTCTTCTTCTTCTTCTCCTCCGTCTTCTTCTCCTTCTTCTTCTTCTCCGTCCTCTTTTCTTCTTCTTCTACTTCTACTTCTTCTTCTACTACTTCTTCTTCTTCTTCTTCTACTTCTTCTTCTCCGTCTTCTTCTTCCTCTTCTTCTTCTTCGTTCATCATCACTTTCTGTCTCAGAGACTCAAAGATCACTAAACTGTGATGAAGTAAAGAGGTTGGAGGTTCAGATCTCAAGCTGTTTTCAGACTCAGACTGAAGACGTCACAGAGGGTCCAGCGGGTCGTTTGAGTCCGTGAACTGTGGACAAGATGGCTGTAGTGTGCGTGGTGCCTTCAGGCGTCCAAAATTATTTAGAAAATTTAAAATGATCAAAATGATCAAAATATGTAGATTCAGGGCGTCACATTTTTCTCCCTGTGGCAGAAGAATCCTGAGTAGAAGAAGAGAGAAATCAAACGTGTAAACGTGTACAGAATAGCAGTCAAATGAATACAATTAAATAAAAAAATGATCCTCTCCTCTCTCCTCCTCCTCTCCTCTTCCAATCGACTCATCGTTTTAGCTGTTTAGATGTTTTATTGTGCAGAATCTTAATTTAAGTAATTAAAACCGTCATTTAAATGTAGTTGACTAGAATTAGAAAATGGCATGAAATTAAAAGACTCAAATACAAGTACATCAAATTTGTACTCCAGTGCAGTATTTTTGTTTAAATATCAGGAATCAGACGGGTGTGTGTGTGTGTGTGTGTGTGTGTGTGTGTGTGTGTGTGTGTGTGTGTGTGTGTGTGTGTGTGTGTGTGTGTGTGTGTGTGTGTGTGTGTGTGTGTGGGCCGACCACAGAAGTGCAAAAACACAAGTTGACAGATTTTACTGAAAACCTCAAAGGCGATTTACAAAAAAAAAGAAAAAAAATCCATAACAGCAATCAGATTTCCTCCAAACACACGCACTCACACACACACACACACACTCACACACACACACACACACTCA
>JAVDOI010000003.1:19917148-19964648 GCA_032191485.1 Leptoclinus maculatus | reverse complement strand
TAATTAGCGACTAGCGGTTAGCATTACAGATATAAAAAAAAGGCTGCAGACGGTTTCTGGAATTTTAGCAAAAGACGAGAAGATGATGATTAAAAAAAAGAAAATAAGTTCTGGATGTTAAAACTTAATCGTATTTCTTTAACTTGTTGAAGACAGATGCATGCTGGGAGAACAAATGAGTTTGAAGTGGCGTCGTGAAATCACTTCAGATTTTATAAGGTTCGTTCTTAACATGATTACATCGACTATGTTTCATATGTTTGAGGTGATTTTATTTTTTTCTAAAAAAAAAACGGTACAGTTAAAAAAAAAAGATAACTAAAACTTAAAATGATGAAGGCTATCTCGGTTTCTCAAAGGCTGATCAGCGCTCAAACAATCTCGTTAATTCGAACCAGACCTCAGTCATCAGGATAATTGCGCGTGACCGTCCTACTTCAAAAGGGGGAAGCGTAGATCACCGAAACCATGATTTTCTAAGAGTAGAATGCCAAATAAAGTAAAAGAAAGAGCCTCTTTTTTCTCCGCTGACGAGCAGGAGCTGATCATGAACGCATATGAGGAATTCAAGACCATAATCATGTCAAAATCTAACACCGCCACCGCTGCGAGGGCTAGACAAGAAGCATGGCAAAATATCACAGACAAGTTAAATGCGTAAGTGTTGGGGAAATGTATAGGCTAATTTTAAGTGCCTCATCACCCCAATCAATCAGATTATATTTCTTTAAATGTGCCTGCTGGCAGTAGGCTTAATGGAATGCATCATCGAATGAGATCTTGCTAGCGAAAATAATTATCTAAGTAGATAAGTAGATAAAAACAAGCCCAAAGAGTATCTAATTGATACAAATGAATAGATACTTATGAGGATATATGTACTGTATGCGCTTATGTATCATACTATATATGTGTATATACATGTATGTGTAGATTACCATATAGAACTAGGAGTTTGAATATGTGTGTGCGAATCTGTGTATGGGCCGATCAATATGTATATTATTCATAATCAGAAATTCAATCAATTGAAGCAGTGAAAAGAAATTGTGTGTGATTCTCTCTATTCTTATCACGAGTACAATAATGATATGCTATGGTGTACTAATAACACTGTCATATAATTATGAGTGCTTTCAACCCCCATGTAGTTGTAACCCAGCCATCAAGAGGACATGGGAGCAAGTAAAAACTAAGCACAAAATCATATAGGAAGTCATCGTGATGTGATAACGGATCTTGGCGATCTCAAAGAACTCTCTCCCTATAAAACGCTAATCTAACTAATATTGCTCCTTCATCAATGGGATCTCTGAGGAAGGGAGCTGACATTTTTTTCCAGGGGAGTGGCAAGCTTATCCAGCTAACTTAAATTAGCCTGCGCTGGAGCAGGTTCAAGTTTATGGATGTGTTGCTATGGTGATTTTGCCAAACTTGCTTCGTGGAACCGAAAAGCCTGATTCATGTAATCTTATCCTGAAAATTATCCGGCTAACTCAGTTAGCCACGTACGAGGGTCGGGGCCCTGGAGTCAGATTAAACCAACTATAAATATGAGCGCACCTTTAAAGGAAAACATTTATTATTTTAATTCATGAGTTTAAAAATAAAGATATTTTTAATAAGAGCTGACCATTTAGAAGAGTTATTAAAAAAGTCGATGTGATTTTTTTTTGTCTCGAAATGAACGTTGAAGCTTCAGTTTGCCTCTCGATGAGCACACAAGATATAATCTGTTAACTCCGTTTAATTAATTTGGGATGAAATATGTTGACTCGCTCTGCAAAGAGTTCTTGTTATTGTTCTTGTTCCTAAAAGTAAATGGTCTGAGAGTGTGAATAAACTCCATCTGTCTTCTTTTTTCTGGGTTTTCAAACAAAAACGTTCACTCATCGTTTGCAAAAGTCAGTGACATTGGTTATCAAAGTAAGCTAATCAATAAGGTTATGAATAACTATCTGAGTCAACGTTAGCTGTGCTAAGTCTGGAAATAACAGTAAATAATAACATATAATAATATATATAGTAATGCTAATGACTAAATCATGGTCGTTATTGATCTATTTTTTCTCTGTTTCGCTGTGGAAACCAATGAAGTACTTAACGTATTTATACTTACTAGATGTTATAAATGTGTCTTCAGTCTGAATGTTATTTTATTTTTTATATTTATTTTACATAAATTATACATGATTAGTAGTAGATTGGCAGACTGGTCTTTTTTACCCTCAGGTGAGGAAGAGCTGAGACACAGGATCACTGTCAGCTTGCTGCAGGTGTTTCTATTCATTTATTTATTTTATTTTTTATCTTTATGTCTTCACTCAAACCGCGGTTACCGTGGCAACAACAGGAAAGAAGGAGGATGAGCCTCAGCTTGCCGTGTGTGCGAGCGCCACAATGCATCCTGGGTAACCATTAGTCTCAGCTTGTCCTCCATCAAACAAGAGCGAGTGTGTGTGTGTGTGTGTGTGTGTGTGTGTGTGTGTGTGTGTGTGTGTGTGTGTGTGTGTGTGTGTGAGAGAGAGCAAGACTCCCTCTGATCATCACTGAAGACAAACATATATATATATATATATATATATGTACTGTATATCATTGGCATTTCCTACCTGGGCCTTTTGTGCCGTCTTACTACAGTTTAATCACCACAGCTACGGGTTATTGTTTGTTTCGTGTAAACACCTCATATTCACATAACACTGCAACATTTGACAAGTGAAATAAAATGTTACATGAAGCTCAACACCTACAAATACACTAACTGCAGAGTGCAGATACATGAATACGCGCATGACGGGATGCTTCGTCATTAACGGACAATGCATATAGTCAAAATCAGTGTAATTAACACAATGACAAGAACAAACTCACAAGAACCAGTCACATATATTTATATGACAACAAAGCATGACAAATCAATCCATCGGAACTGCGGCACTAAAACACCGCACACTCAAGAGCACGGGCCATTCAAATATTATTTACATCAGAGGGAACGATATTAACTATATAACAAAAACAACACGATAGACAAATTAACACAACGCTAGATGTAAAAACACAAAAGCAGTTCACTTACCAAATGCTGTTCATTATTTACAGACAAAGTCCATCCTCCTGTCTTTGTTAACAATGACGCGGTTGTTCAGTACATCCTGCCAGAGGTCTCCCCAGTTGTGTTTCTGGAATATGTTTTGAGTAAAAACATCACAGTTGGGCTTAAAATAATTACGTAAAATAAGTCAAATATGTACAGAAACAACGTCATAAACGTCGCTGACGTAGCTTAATAAAACACATGAGATCTGAGGCTTTAAACGTCTATTTATTTGACGTTAATGGTTTTAAAATGATCCCCGATGAGCCACCAACCAAACCCCATGTAAAAAATCACCAATTTAACTGTTCAATGATACAATGTGTATTTTCTAGTGCTGGGCAACGATTACAAATTTTTTATGCGATTAATCGCCATTAATCGCATGATTTTTTTGCGATTAATCACATTGTTATGGCAAAGTTCAATAATGAATTCAAAAGTAGTGTATTGCGCACTTTTATTTTAAAAGTACTGCTATAGGAACAAAAGGGCAATAACATTTGGTTTGCAAACACTTTAAACAAATAAGGTTATTTTTAACAGCAGTATTCCCTTTACACACTAGCAGTTCTATCTCTTCACTATCTGTGCTCAGTGTGCTGACTTCATGTGAAACGTTCCACTGCTGTGCAACAGGAATAAAATGTTTCAGCACGTTTCATCAAAACGTCTGTCTTGTGTCTTCATGACAGTCAGAGCATGTGAATGCAGCTCTACTGTTCATCAATATAATGCTGTAACTCCGAGGTGATGATGGTTACCCAGCGATGTCCAGTAGTCTCCAGTGAGAGCAACAGCTGGTGCTCGTTGTAACGCCGTCGCTTTTGTAGTCCTCTCCTTTTCATACAACTCGTGTATTCTTCTTGTGACGGTGCGTCTTGAGGCTCATACGTGCCGTCATTCGTTGCGATCCTAAAGGTGCGTTCACACCAAACGCGACGCGAACGCAACTTGAGAACGTTCCTCAGACCGACATCTTCCACAATACTAACCGGCTGCAGTTTGTATCCACTTCTCTGTAGCATTTGTTGGCTTGTCTTGCTTTTGTTTATCTATACTTCTCCCACACGCTGCATCAACGTAGTCTGAAGCCTCCCTCCACCACTGCCAGTGAGCTACGGACTTTCAAAATAATAAAAAAAAAAAAAATGCGTTGACGCGCGATAAAATAATTGTCGGCGTTAATTAATGAATGCGTTAACGCAATAATAACGCGTTAACTTGCCCAGCACTAGTATTTTTATCTCCCGATGCTCTAAATGTGTTTTTTAGAGTCTCATACAGAATAATAAATTGTTTTCTGCTTAAAAAGTTTAGTGATTCAAACAATATCGATGTTGAGAAACCAATCAACCAATCAGAGCTTTTTGTAGGCGAGATCGTCTTTAAATCACCTCCAGCTTTTGGCGGCGGTGGCGGCGGGCTGTCCATCACAGCGAGGTCTCACCTGTTGGCGTCGGGTTTTCAGGTTGATGTGATGCGTCGCCTCTGACTTCCTGCACCATCACAACATCACGGAACACAAACCCTCCACCGGTGCGCTCAGACCTGCCCAGGTGACGATTCACCGCCTCATCGCGACGTGATTCAAGTCACACTCCCACATGTGTGTTTGTGTGTGTGCACGAGTCACTGTGTGTGTCCTCGCCATATTTATTTGATGCCCGTCCATATTTGTCCGTGTGCAGGCGTGTGTGTGTGTGTGTGTGTGTGTCTTCCAACATGTGTGTGTGTGTGTGTGTGTGTGTGTGTGTGTGTGTGTGTGTGTGTGTGTGTGTGTGTGTGTGTGTGTGTGTGTGTGTGTGTGTGTGTGTGAGTCATTGGAGTGAGTGTGTATGTGTTTATGTCTATCGGTGTGTGTGTGTGTGTGTGTGTGTGTGTGTGTGTGTGTGTGAAGTGTGAATTGAACAGAGCTGTGACCAGATGGGCTCTGTAGATCAGGTTACCTGTTTATAGAGCAGCATCTGTCCACCCTGTCAATCAAACAGAGAGCGAGAGAGAGAGGGAGAAATGGGTGAGAGATAATGACAAGAATGACAGACAGAAGAGGAGTCCTGTAATATATTTTAACTCTTATTTTTATTATATTTTTACTACTTCAGTGTGTATATTTATATACATTATATATCTATATATATTGTCACGGTATATATTTATTTGATCAGCTGGGAGGTGTTTAATAAAAATGTTACGACCTCAAAGACGATGTTTTAAGGAGACATCTTTCAGACTTTTCTTTTACAAAATCAGGGTTTTTGGAAAGACGACATATTATAGGTAAATAAATAATAATTATGGATCCAGGGGGGCTCATATTCTGTGAAAAAAAAATGTAAACTGCAATTATCGACACCAGAGACGTATACGACGTCTCTACGTCACTCCTCCTCAGGCCAGATATGGTCACTTCCTGTTTAGTGGTTGCAAAGAATACAAGATGGCGACGTCCAAAATGTCGAATTCAAGGTTCCATAACATCCACAAACCAATGAGGTGACATCATGACGACTACGTCCACTTCCTTTGTTTTGGGCCTCAGACTTACTAAACTTAGACACCTGAATGAGACCTGAACCCTCCCATCACTCTGAATTAGATGCGTGGTGCGTTCAGTGACACCTTCCTCCTCCTCCTCCTCCTCCGCCTCCTCTCCGTGTGATTTCGCCCAACAATAGTTGAGTAAATGTGACTTATCTGTCGATGTAAAAATCAGCATTTTGTGAATGGAGCTTTTGAATGGAAGGCTGAATATGTCTGGATGTGATGGAGAGAGACAGAGAGAGAGAGAGAGAGAGAGAGAGAGAGAGAGAGACAGAGAGAGAGAGAGAGGACGGACGTCTATATGTGAATATTATTCTTCCTCCATCTGTCGAAGGTTTCAGTAAAGTTGAGGGAAGTTTGTATTATTTTACTTTTTCTTCTTCTTCTTCTTGTTTCACCTCCTCTCCTTCTGTCCTAATTTTTTCGGCCTCCTGGCCTCCTTCCTCTCACTCCCCATCTTCTTTCTATTTTACTCCTCCCTTCTTTGCCTCCTTCCTCTTCTTCACCTTCGTCAACCCTCCTCCTTGTATTATTTTCTCCATCTTCTATCTCCACTTTCATCCCTCCTCTTCAGTTCTCCTTCTCCAGCTCTCTCTTTCCTCCCCGCTCCACTTTCTTTTGTTCCTCCTCATCACCTCCCTTCTCCTCTTCCTCTCGTCACTTCCTCTTTATCTTCCTTCTCCTCTCTTTCCCTTGTTTCTCTTCCTCCTCTCTCCCCGTCTGTGTTGCTTGCTCCTTCCTCCTCCCCCTTTTCATCCTCTCACTCCCCTGTTTCATCTCACCCCTGCTCCTCCTCCTCATGCTTATCTTCTTCTTTCTCCTCCTCCCACTTCTCCTCCTCATCTTCTCTCCCTTCCTCCTCCTTTTTCTTAATCCTGCTATTTGTATTTCCTCTTTTTCTTTCCTCTCTTCCTCATACTCCTCCTGTTACCCTTAACCTTCCTCTTCTTCTTTTTCATTTGACTTCCCTCTCCAGCTCATCACCTGTCCCTTGTTTTTTCCCTCTCTCCTCTTCCTCCTGTTCTTTATCTTCCTCTTATTCATCGACCTTCTGCTCTTGATCTTCGTCCTCCTCCCTTTTTTACCTTCCTCTTTTTCCCTCTCTCCTCTTCCTCCTCCTCACTCTCCTCTCTCCTCTCCTTTATATCCTCCTCTCCTCCTCCTCTCTCTCCTCTCCTTTCTCTCCTCCTCCTCTCTCTCCTCTCTCTCTTCTCCTCTCTCCTCCTCCTCTCTCTCCTCTCCTTTCTCTCCTCCTCCTCTCTCTCCTCTCCTCTCTCTCCTCTCTCTCGTCTCCTCTCTCTCCTCTCCTTCCTCTCCTCCTCCTCTCTCTCCTCTCCTCTCTCTCCTCTCTCTCTTCTCCTCTCTCCTCCTCTCTCTCCTCTCCTTTCTCTCCTCCTCCTCTCTCTCCTCTCCTTCCTCTCCTCCTCCTCTCTCTCCTCTCCTTTCTCTCCTCCTCCTCTCTCTCCTCTCTCTCCTCCTCCTCTCTCCTCCTCTTCCTCCTCCTGTTTGTGTTGTTCTTTGTTTTCATGTCTCCCCAACATTGTTCTCCTCCTTCAGAACTCAAAGAAAATATTTCCCTCTCCTCTCTTTTCTCTCTTTTCTCTCTTTTCTCTCTTTTCTCTCTTTCTGTCTCTTTATTTTATTTATCTTCTCTCGTCTGTTATTTTTCTTCATTCTCACCAAGAGATCGATGCAAATGTTTCCATTGATCTCCTTCTTTCTCTCCCCGCCGAGCAAATCTGTCTTTTTATCGCTCTGAAATCAATACAAATATTCTCATCTTTTTGTGTCTCTCCCTTCTCTCTCCCCTCTCCTCCCCTCCTCCCCCTCTTGTTTCCTCTTTGTCTCTTTACCTCAAATGTCTATTTCTCTGTGAAACCAATGCAAATATATTTCTTCTGTTTATCTGTCTCCCCCCCCCCCCCTCTCTCTCTCTCTCTCTCTGTCTCTCTCTCTCTCTGTCTGTCTCTCTCTCTCTCTCTCTCTCTCTCTCTCTCTCTCTCTCTCTCTCTCCCCCTCTCTCGCCCAGCAGCCGTCATTCTGCGGCTGATTGCAGCGTTTAGCCTGGTAATTGAAATAATGAGAGAAGATTACCTCGCCGCTTTTAGTCACCTCGTCTAATCCACCAATCAGCTGTCAGCAGGTCGAGATAGAGGTGTGTGTGTGTGTGTGTGTGTGTGTGTGTGTGTGTGTGTGTGTGTGTGTGTGTGTGTGTAGATATGGATGTTTGTTGCCTATAGGAACATGTTTGCATGTGTGTGTTACATCTGCTGTCGACAGCAGAGATTCAAGAAAATCAATGACGCTGTTTTCACTCAACATGCAAACAAACCGGCTGTGTGTGTGTGTGTGTGTGTGTGTGTGTGTGTGTGTGTGTGTGTGTGTGTGTGTGTGTGTGTGTGTGTGTGTGTGTGTGTGTGTGTGTGTTTTCCTTCTGATATTTCTGTTCTTTGATTTTCTTCTTCTTTATCTGACCTGTTTTTTTTGTTTTTGTATATCATAACCTCCATCTTTGGTTCATCTTTATACATTTGAGGTTTGCAAAGCAAAATGCAGTTTTAGTCGATGTATGCAACAACAACAGCAGCTGTGCGTTCCTGTACTGTATTTATTTATATTTGCATCAGCAACAAAACAATTCTGTGGGCAGATAAAATTGCCGCCATTTTAACATTAATCCTTGATCACGATCTCCTTCAGGTGAAGTTCATGTGAAACGCTCAACTCAAGGGACACTTGCTGGCGTTCAAGCGGGGCGACTGAGAACCGGTCAAATGTCACGGAGCAGACGGTGAGAACAACTCTAACGACACTGTGTTGTCAATTTTGTTTCAAGGACAGAAACACATCATTTGTTTTTGACGTATCACAAATTCTGATCGTATCCCACGGAAACATCCAAAAGTAACTTATTTGAACCTAAAAGCTTTTATTAAACCTGAGTACAAAAGCAACGTAGAGACAAACGTAGAGATTCATCGTTTAGTTTAACTAATTTAACCATCCTGATTATGTAATAATAATCATTATAATAATAATGAGTAGATGTGATTATGTAATCACACTAAAATCAAATTTAAAACTGAGCCCATCACGGTGATGTTTATTGTTGTTCATCAGTTTAAACGGTCCGAAGACAACTTTCGATGGTTTCCTGTTGTTGTTGTTGTTGACTTCTCAGTGTTGATGTTTTGGTTGATGCTGATTGTTTCGTTGTTGATGTTTTTAATTTAATACAAACAAACAAAAAACAACACACTGCAACTTAAAAACCACAGTCATCGATCGGAGAGAAGCAACTTCATCACCGTGATAATGACGACAACAGTCAACTTATCCTCCTCTTCCTCCTTTGCTCAGTGTTCTGGTCGTCTTCCTCTCAACATAGAGATCTTCTCTTCGTTTTTCAGATTCACTCCAATGATTCCCTCGTCGTTTCACCATCTCTGTGAGGTCATTCTGTCCTCATAAAGAAACACAAGCAGCAACACAAACACGTTTTTTATATTATTCTAGCGTCTCCTCGTCCTCCTCCGGTCCGGTCAGCCGAGACCAAGAGGCTCGGTCTTTGTTCCCTCTCCCCCGTCCTCCCTCCTCCCTCCTCTCCCCTGCCGGGATAAGCTTTTAGCCGCGTCCTATGGCCGCGCAGGCTAACCACCACGCGGCGGCTCTCGCCGGCTCCTCGCTGTTCCAGCCAAATGCCGCCACGCAACACCATATAATTAAGAGCTCTGAATGCGAGCAGGCAAATGCAAAGCAATTTGGGGACGAGGCGAGAGGCTGACGGGGGAGAGAGGAGGGGGAGGAGGACGGCAACGGCGAGCCAACGGCGGTTTCAATCTAATTGGGCCATATCAATTTATTTCACATTTCTGAAATGTCACGCCTTGATGTGAAGCTAACCGGATTTGCATACGCGGCGCGGCATGTTTCTACCTCGGCAGCAGAGTGTGGACGAAATAAATAGAGACAGAAATAAATACGGGAGAAGAGACGCAGAGCGAAATGCCAGGCAACCTTTTCCCTCCAGCTGAGCGCTGCCGACCGGCGGCCATGTGGCAACGACGCCGACAAACCGCAACTCGCCCGATGGTTCCTGGTGGAGAGCTTTTAAACACAGGCAGAGGTGGAGCTGACATTTCTATTGCAGAGGGAGGACAAGACACTCAACTCAGCAACAACAACTCAGCAACGACCAGCGATACATCAACCAGCAACTACAACCAGCAACCACCTGCAATACATCAACCAGCAACTACAACCAGCAACCACCTGCAATACATCAACCAGCAACTACAATCAGCAACAATCAGAAATACATCAACCAGCAACTACAATCAGCAACAACACATCAGCAACAATCAGAAATACATCAACCAGCAACTACAACCAGCAACCACCTGCAATACATCAACCAGCAACTACAACCAGCAACCACCTGCAATACATCAACCAGCAACTACAATCAGCAACAATCAGAAATACATCAACCAGCAACTACAATCAGCAACAACACATCAGCAACAATCAGAAATACATCAACCAGCAACTACAACCAGCAACCACCTGCAATACATCAACCAGCAACTACAATCAGCAACAATCAGCAATACATCAACCAGCAACTACAACCAGCAACCACCTGCAATACATCAACCAGCAACTACAATCAGCAGCAACAATCAGAAACACATCAACCAGCAACTACAACCAGAGATAGAGAAAACAAATAAAGAAAAGAGATTTAACTCAAGACAACAAAGAACAAAAACACAACTTACCAACAACATACAAACAGACTCATTCATTAAGTTTCTTCTGCTCCTCGACAGTTTTGAGCACTAAGTTATGAATTACATGTTAAAGTTAAGACTTAAGAGTTAAAGTTGCAAGTTAAATTACAAACGTACAAGTTACACATTAACGTTACGAATTAAAGTTACGAATTAAATGTATCAAAGTTACAAGTTAAAATTAAGAGTAAAAAATACAGTTTCAAGTTTACACATTAACATTAAGTTAGAGTTACGAGATAAATATATGAGATAAAGTTAGGAGTTATACTTAAACTTTAAAGTTACAAGTTAACATAACAAGTCTAAATTACAAGTTAAAGTTACAAATCAACGTTAAAAGTGAAAGTTACAAGTTAAAGTTCAGAGTTAAAGTCATGAGTTAAAGTTAAGAGTTAAAGTTCAGAGTTAAAGTTCAGAGTTAAACACGTACAAAATGACCATAACTAACTAAATGCTCTGCTTTGGGTTTTTGCTCTCCTGGCCTCCTGAACTACAGTAGTCTGATGACAGTAAAGGAGCCTCTCTTCACTTCATTTCTCTTCACCTCCCAACTTTATTATTTTTGTAGTGATCTCCATTGATTCACCTCTCCGTCTTCTTCTCTGTTGACCTCCTCATCATCATCATCATCATCATCATCATCATCCTCTCTTGCTGTTGATGGTTTTTCAATTCAAACCAATTAGAAGTGCTTATTTCTCAAGAGCTTAGAGTTCATCGCTCTCTGTCTCTCTTTCTCCCTTTTTTACGCCCAATTGCTCCCTCTCTTCACGCATGTGCATTCACACACTCACACACACACACACACACACACACACACAGGACATGTTCTGCTATGCTATTTGAAGTCATTACCAGAGGAGTGTTTAGCAAACAGCAGCTAAGAGCAGTTTGACATTTGACTCTGACAGACCTCGCTCTTCTGTCTTTGTCCTCCAGGAATGTGTGTGTGTGTGTGTGTGTATGTGTGTGTGTGTGTGTGTGTGTGTGTGTGTGTGTGTGTGTGTGTGTGTGTGTGTGTGTGTGCGCGCATGTGCGTTTGTGTGTGTTGGTGAGAGTGTGTGTAAATGAGGAAAAAGTGATCGTAAAAGTAAAGCCGAGTGTGTGTGTGTGTGTGTGTGTACAGGCATGTGTGTGACAGAAAGTGAGAAAGTGAAGCGTGCATGAGTGTGTGTCTGTATATATTTGTGTGTGTGTGTGTGCGTGTGTGTGTGTGTGTGTGTGTGTGTGTGTGTGTGTGTGTGTGTGTGTGTGTGTGTGTGTGTGTGTGTGTGTGTGTGTGTGAGAGTGTGTGAGAGAGAGAGTGTGCGTGTGTGTGTGTATGTGTGTCTCAGGTAAAGTTTGGATTGGATCATGTATCCAGCACTCAGGACAAAACTTGGCTCAAAGAGACAAAAGAAAGAGAGAGGTCAACAGCAGTGCTCTCTCTCTCTCTTTACATTCCTCTGTGCATGTGTGTGTGTGTGTGTGTGTGTGTGTGTGTGTGTGTGTGTGTGTGTGTGTGTGTGTGTGTGTGTCTGTGTTTGTGTGGCCCCGCCCACCCACCACCAGACATCAAATCACAGCACTGGAAGCAGTTGATTGACGGGTAGCTAAACGGCAGATAAATGTAAGTTAGTTTACAGTAAACAAACAGGCTGAGACTTTTGTTTTAGTTTTAGTTTTAGTTTTAGTTTTAGTTTTAGTTTTAGTTTTAGTTTTAGTTTAGTTTGGTTGTTGTTGTTGTTGTTGTTGTTGTTGTTGTTGTTGTTGTTGTTGTTGTTGTTGTTGGTGGTGGTGGTGTTTTTTTGTTATTAGGAGATTATGCGTTTCGTCGTGTGTGTCTGTCCACAGCTAATCTTGCATACAGTTAATAGGGCTAATACAGCAAACAGCGCTAACAACTAACAGGGCTAATACAGCTAACAGAGCTAACAGCTAATGGGGCTAATACAGCTAACAGATAATGGTGCTAATACAGCTAACAGCTAATGGGGCTAATACAGCTAACAGGGCTAATACAGCTAACGGCGCTAACAGCTAACAGGGCTAATACAGCTTATAGCACTAACAGCTCAAAGTCTTTATTGTCAATTCTCAATGTACCGAACATACAGAGGAGTTGAAAAAACGTTTCTCTCCAGTCCAACATATAAAATGAATACAGATAATAAAGTGCAAATAAATCGAAAAACATTTAAGACGACATATATAGCTAATGGGGCTAATACAGCTAACAGGGCTAATACAGCTATCAGCAAAAAACACATCTGATACACTTGCGTTCTAGACTTAGAGAAATTGTGCTTTCTACTGAAGTCAATCAAACATTACAGATGCGATGACATCTGCACTCGACTGAGTGCATTTTTTCTAGCTGCTGCTGTGTTGCTGGCTGTTTTTGTTGTCGTGTTGTTGTTGTTGTTTTGATTAATATAAAACAGAAAAGATGGTACCCTGCGTGTGTGGAAATGGTGGAAAAAAAGAACAGATAGTTCCTTTACAAAGGCGACATACATCAACAGAAAGAGTGAAATGTTATGTTTCAGCCAAAGGAAGTTTTCAGTGCATTTTGTGTGTGTTTCTCGTTTAGACCCGGTGGAGAAAATTCCACTGTACCTCCAAATTATACTTATGCACATACCGACATCATGTTTGTCAAATATAAACCCAAGCATGCTGTATATACTATAAACGTGTATACATGTACTGCATACTGTCCATAACCACCTATTATTATCAGTCAATATTTATTCCAGCACTCTTCACATTGTTGTGTTCTTGTTTACAATTTACAGAAACAGTTTGATTAGTTTTTAACATTTCATGTTGTTCCTCAACATTGCTTTTATATATATATATCTATATATAAGTCTATGTGCAGCTTAGTTGTCCTTGTATTTAGATGTATGTCTATTTCTATACATTGTTACTTGCATGTGTGCACATACTGATTCTCATTTTCGGTTGTGTAACTGTTCTACCACACACTGCCTTGTATCTGTATTTTTCACATGCTGCTGCACATAATTCAAAAGTTCTACATTAAAAATTTGCATTTTATTGACTGATCGTGACTGCATTATATTGGCCTGTTTTCCTGCCGTGTTTACACACATTACCGATGTAAACAAAACATTTAACGGCATTCTGAAGAAGCATTCAAACTTGTTGTTCACAGTCGGTCTGCGTATTAACAGACCTGTCAATCATTTAAAACACGGGAGCCGTTTGAAGTAACAAAGCAATCACTTGACATGCTTTTGTTCATTACTATTTGACATTTATCAGACATGCAACATAATGTCATGCTCTCCATGAAGCAATCATGATAATAATACAGTTAAATGCAGCCGAACCCACCGGTCGGCTCCGTGCACCTGCTCACCATTGTGTTCCATGCAGCGTCTCATCCACACGGCACATGACCTCCTGATTATTACTGTTATTTTTACGATAAAGTGAAGTGTGTGATCTCGCTGTGTTTGTTAGCGGCTTCGTGAAAACTCCTTCATGTTGAGTGTTGCTCTTAATATTTCCACTCTTAAAAATCTCACAAAACACGCATGTGATTGACACCGTGGGCATTAATGTGCTGCTATAACAGCCTCCACTCTGCAGGGAGGCAAACCTCCGGATCTGAAAAGAGAAGTCAAAGCTTCATGTGTTAAACCTGCATTCTCTCTAATGACCACCAGGGGGCGACTCCTCTGGTTGCATAGAAGTCTATGAGAAAATGACTCTACTTCTCTCTTGATTTATTACCTCAGTAAACATTGTAAACATGAGTTTATGGTCTCAATCTCTAGTTTCAAGTCTTCTTCAATACAGCATGATGTTCATTTAGTAAATTATGCTACATTTAGAGTCAAATAGACCATAAAGCAGGGTATGCTTTAGGGCGGGGCTACACGGTGATTGACAGGTCTCTACCACGGCGTTGTCCGGTGTGGGAGTTGTCCGTGTTTTCATTTTACAGATGTAACCCTTTTACAGTGTGTTTTCACTTCATGAAAGTTAATTGTAAGACTTGCGTTGCCCTAAAATGTCTTATTGAGCATTCAGTTGATTCTCCTGTAACTTCTGGTTGCAAAAAAACAAGATGGCGACGCCCAAAACACAATATTTACCTCAGAGATGTAGAACAGTAAAAAGTGCAATATGTACCTCTGAGATTTAGTGGAGTAGAAGTAATGTGGCAAGAAAAGAAAAGATTTCAGTAAAGTAGAAGTACCTCTAATTTGTACTTAAGTGCAGTACTTTAGTAACATTCTGGTTTAACGTACCTGTAAAGGGTCGAACCTGCTCATGATCTGTGTGATGTTTGAAATCGTCGTCGTACGGCGGCTCTGGAGGTCCAAACTTCCACAAACGTGTGTGTGTTTGAGTCATTGTTGTGTGTGTGTGTTGTACCTGTGTGAATGCCTCTATTAGTTAACCACAAATCCAGCCTGGTTCCATCATCTCTGCCTCTCTTTGAAGTGGAGGTGGAAAGCTGAGCCCGGCATTAGCCGCCTCTCTCGCCCCGGGGCCCGACACTAATATGAGAACGCTGCCGAAACGAACAATAAGGGCCTTTACATTCATTACACAGAGCCATCAGTCAATGTTTAAACTGCAACCCAGTGTGTGTGTGTGTGTGTGTGTGTGTGTGTGTGTGTGTGTGTGTGTGTGTGTGTGTGTGTGTGTGTGTGTGTGTGTGTGTGTGTGTGTGTGTGTGTAGGAAGGGGTGACATAGAGATCACACACACAAGCATTCACACACACCACATGATACCTGTGGATACATACACACATTTGTATTCATTGTTCCCGGCGTATATTATAATACACATGGACACAGACGGAGACGACCACAGACACACAGTTAAGTCTCTATGAAAGCATCTAAATCACCCACGTGTCCTCGCTACACTGGGACATGCTAACATGCTAACACATTAGCATATGTTGCCCTTTTCACTTCACTTTTTCACATATGGTTTGCTGAGTGACGGCAGACTTCAAACTTAAACCTTAGCATTGTTCTACATTGAATATTTGGCTCCATGCTAACTCTAATTTTATTTTGTGCATAGCAGACTGTGCTAAAACCTTTGCATACCTTTACTTGGCACAGTATCATGCTAGTTCATGGAATAGTCACAGAATGCTATCCATTGGTTTCATGTACAGGGACATGAAATGTCTGTTGTTGTTCGTGTTGCTCAGAACACAAATAGTGCAAATGGAAAGTCAATTAGGATCCTTTTTCCTGGTGGAGACATAAATAAAATGCATCCACGTGACTAAGCAACAGTCAGAGCAAGTGATGTATTTTATATTATCCAAAAAGACGACTATTAGTGGGCGTGAGGGGAGGTGGACGGGTCCTTAGGTCTAACAACATTTCACTTTCGACCAGGAGACTGGTGTTCGTGTTGTTGTTTTTGCCTAAACCTATATAGAAGTCTATGAGAAAATGACTCTACTTCTCTCTTGATTTATTACCTCAGTAAACATTGTAAACATGAGTTTATGGTCTCAATCTCTAGTTTCAAGTCTTCTTCAATACAGCATGATGTTCATTTAGTAAATTATGGTCCATTTAGAGTCAAACAGACCATAAAGCAGGGTATGCTTTAGGGCGGGGCTACATAGTGATTGACAGGTCTCTACCAGAGACGTATACGGCGTCTCTACGTCACTCCTCCTCAGTCCAGATATGGTCACTTCCTGTTCACTGGTTGCAAAGAAAGCCAAGATGGCGACAGCGAAATCTCCAAACTTGAGGCTTCAAAACGTCATCATGACGACTACGCCCACTTCTTAAACACAGTCTATGGTTCTAACTGACTTCTGTTGACAACCATGTTATTATAACCTTGTGTTTAAGAAAGGGGTTTCAGGTTATAGCTAAGGCTTTCAATTTCAATTTCAAATCTCTCAGACAGATACTTTTATTTATTTAAACAAGACAGTTGGATGATGCTCTGGAGAACCATTCAAATGTATGCTAAAACTTTGGCACCTACAACCTGCACACACACACACACACACACACACACACACACACATATGCACACACACACACACATATACACATATACACACACACATACACACACACACACATACACATATACACATATACACACACACCTGCTCGGATGTATCAGGTTCAGGTCTTCAGAAAAGTCGACATGTCGGCTCATTTCTTCTCCTCCCTCAAATTTACCCTCCGTCTCCTTTGTTGTCTAACTTTCCTCCCCTATGAGGAGACTTGAGCCCACACAAACATGACAGCCGACGCACACACACACACACACACACACACAAACACACACTCTTTCTTTTATTTCCAGCCGGTGTAAGATGTCACCTGAGTCGCTGTAATTACGCCCAGGGTGCTAATAGCGTTTCTCTCACCTCTCTGAGAACCAGCCAGCGTTCACGGAAAGGTGTGTGTGTGTGTGTGTGTGTGTGTGTGTGTGTGTGTGTGTGTGTGTGTGAGAGAGGCAGGTAGATAATGGGGTGAGGGTTGTCTTGTTCAACTTTGAGCTTCTCCTTTTGTCGCACGTCGGTCGGTTAAACTTTTTTTTGTTGTTGTTACCAAAAGACCTCGGAGGGAAGGCAGGTGTGTGTGTGTGTGTGTGTGTGTGTGTGTGTGTGTGTGTGTGTGTGTGTGTGTGTGTGTGTGTGTGTGTGTGTGTGTGTGTGTGTGTGTGCGTGTGTATGAGTGCATGGATAGAGTAGTGCAGGGGTCGGCAACCTTTACTATCCAAAGAGCCATTTTGTCCTATTTTCCACCAAATAAAATCCGTCTGGAGCCGCAAAAGCTATTTGATGTCACAGCTTATAAAGTTGTATTTATAGTTATATTATATATACAAAAACTATAGTTTGTTGTATTTATGAAATTATAGAACAAGAATAAAGACAATTCTTGATTTTATTGCTATTTTCAGTGACGGTATCACTTCAAACTCCAAGATCCAACTGTGCAAACAATAAAATAAAAATAACCATAGAGGAAGATTTTAGAGAAGATGTTAAGCATCAAACGCGACCTTTCATTCTTAAAGACTACTTTATTACTCTGTCGTATTTACCATCACGCCCAGTGTACGTGAAGAGTCACGTGATATTCGTTTTCAGCCGTTTTAGTCTGGACGGAGATCATTTAGAAGACGATGCTGAAACGCCGTGTGGACGGAGGTCGTGTTAGTGTGGATGTAGACTCAGGGAGCCGCAGCAGAGGGGCTGAAGAGCCGCATGCGGCTCCGGAGTCGCGGATTGCCGACCCCTGGAGTAGTGTATGTGATAAGGTGGGTTCATAGCGAGAGAGGTTATGTAGGTTATTTATTTTGTTGAGTTTGCCATCAATGTCCAATTTATCAACTGAGATGAATGATTTTTTTTTTGCTTACATGTGTTGTCTTCTGATTGAATAGTATTTTGCGTCTGTCCAGGGTTTTCTGCCTTTCAGTTTAGATCAGGTCCTCCTGAAGGACGGCCTCCTTTCTCTCCGACTCCTGCTCTTTCTCCTGCAGCGTCTGCTTGAACTCCTCCGCGACTTGGAAGACATTTCCTGCCACCCTCGAAAACCCTCAAAATGCTGCTCGGCATTCGTCGGTGCACCCGCAAAGTTGTTGACTTCCTCTTTCTGCTGGTTGAGAAGAGCCACAGAGGAGGCTCTTATCTCCTGCAGCAGGGAGGCTTTCTCCTGCTCCCACTGGTCACGTTCAGTCTCCAGCTTCTCCTCTGTATCCATCAGAGCAGTCTGGAGCTTTTGACTCTCCATCGTCTGGTCCAGTTGGGCCAAACAGGAGGTTCTGGTCTCCGGTCGGCCATGAACTGATCCTTCTCTTCTTCATGGATCGCCATCTGGGCCAGAAACGTGCTTCTGGACTTTTCCAGCTCTTCCAGGTGGCAACTCTTGTCCCTCTGCCTTCGATCAAGTGGATCGCTTGGTCTCCGTCGCTTGGTCTCCGTCGCTTGGTCTCCGTCGGATCGAATTTCGGTTTATCCGTTTTCCTTTTCAGGGTAGCGGTGACCTTTTCGATGTCCGCTGTGTGTTCCTCCTGCTGAGCCAGATAGGAAGCCGCCGGGCTCCTTCTCGTCTTCTCAGCCCCTTTTTCCGTTTTGGAAGAGCCTCCATCTCACTCAACTTCCCCCGCAGCTCCAGAGTTTCAGCCTTTTCAAACGCCAGATCTTTCTCTTCTTTGGCACTGAGCTGCGACTTCGAGGCCTCGTTCTCTCTCTTCGTCTGCAGGTCCTCGGTGTTGGCGGTCTGCGGATTCAGATTGTTTAGAGTCTTCATCAGCTCCGCTTTCAGGCGGACGATCTCCTTCTCCACGGAGGCGACACGGTCAGTCAGAGGCTGGCACAGCATGGCTTTCTTCTCCTGCCTCCACGTGTTCTCTCTACAATCCACGTCTTTCAGCTCCGTCTCCTGCTGGACATCAGCGTGTCCTCTCTGTGTCGTCTCGACTTCCATTGTGTTCGTAGAATGTGTTCATATTGATCATCTGATAACAGCACAGTTGAAATAGGGTAGAAGGCCATTATGACATCATAATGCCGTGCCGTGGATAACAGTTTGTTTATTTTTTAAAGTTATTTGTTGTGAAGTTACGGTATGAATACAACAATGTACCTTGTACTGTAACAGAGTATTTTTCACCGTGTGTTATTAGTACTTTTACTGCAGTAGAGTATCTGAATACTTCCTCCACCGTTGGCCGACAGTGTGAAGACGCCTGAAGGCAGCATAATGTTTCAGACAGTCGACTAACAAAGCTCTCATTCATGAAGAGAAATCTTCTTCCTCTTCTTCAACTCGTCTGGAAACCAGCTCACCTGGAACAAGGACCTGTCACACACACACTCACACACACACACACGCACACACACACACACACACACACAGGCTTTATCAGTCTCAGACAGACAGGTATGTCCTGACAGAGAGAGACTGCACACATAGTTGGCAGACAGACAGACCACAACACCACAGTGTCTCTATTAAAGTCACATGTTAACACCTTCCTGGTGCCACCGGGTCGGATTCTGGTGAAACCAGATGACATCATGCAGGTTCACCAGAAACTCCTTCAGCTCAGACTCCAGCAGAGACCGGTCCACCGTGGACGGACCCAGATCCTCCAGCAGAGACCGGTCCACCGTGGACAGACCCAGATCCTCCAGCAGAGACCGGTCCACCGTGGACGGACCCAGATCCGGAGTTCCGGAGGGAGGAGGAGAGCTCAGCTCCCGGCAGCAGCGTCTCCTCCTCCTCCTGATCCTTAATGTGTTTATCAATCAGTTTAAAGTTGCAATGGGTCATTTAAGTCAAACTCTCTCCACCTCTCGCCCTCTTCTTTCCTTACCTCACTCTCCCATCTCCTCTTCTTCTTCTTCTTCTTCTTCTTCTCCTGTGACAGTTGACCTATGTCTCACAGTGAAGGGTGTGTTTGTTTCGCTGGCCGGCGCTGCCATGTTTGTTTCACAGCAGCTCCGTTTCTTGTTTTCAGTCTGACACCTCTGACGCTGCGGTCATGAAATCTGAGAAATTAATCAGAGCCATTGTTCTTGTGTGTGTGTGAGTGTGTGTGTGTGTGTGTGTGTATCAGTTTCTCTGTGTTTGGTTTTGTTTATACTGTGTCTCTCAGGACTACAAGCACTCTTTGTTTGTGTGTATTCACTGTGTACTCTGTGTATTTTCATACATTGTTGCCCTAATTACTTGTGTTTTCTCTTTAGTAAACAAAGGCAAAACAAGTGCTCCCCTGAGGATTCATCCTATTACTGTACTACATCTCAGAGGTACATATTGTACATTTTACTGTAGTACATCTCAGAGGTACATATTGTACTTTTACTGCACTATATCTTCATCATTGACTTCCATCTTTTATTCAAACAAAGATCAGTTTTCTGTGAAGTTCCTGTAAAAAACGGCTCTCTGTCTGCGGTTACACAAACTCCACCTCAGCTCGTGTATTTACATATTTCTCCTCACTAAGTATGTGTGTGTTGTTCTTTCTCGGGCCACAACAAAACAAGCGTCCTCTTTACTTCTCTGTGTCTGTTGACATACCTCCTCCCTCTAAATTACCTGTGTGTGTGTGTGTCTGTGTGTGTGTGTGTTTCCCCTTTTCTCAACTCCACAACACAAACCAAGCGCTCCCTCCCGGTCTACCTGTCAGAGCCTGGCCCCGGCTTGTTTACATACTTTGTGGCTCTAAGTACATGTGTATGTTTTCACAGTGTTTCCTTTCTTTGGGTACAACAAAACAAGCGCTCCTCTCTTGAACATGACAGCTCGCTCTAAAGCTAATGTCGCCCTCCAGGAGAGGGGGGGGGGCGAAAAGGGAGGAGGAGGAGGAGGAGATGATTCATAACGACCTGCCATCCTGTCAACACACACACACACACACACACACACACACACACACACACTCAGCCTGAAGGGACAATAGGTGCAGTTGCTTTTAAGGGTGAGTCCAACCTGGATCGTCTTACCTTCCCTCTCTCTCTCTTCAAGCCATTTGTACTCTCCCCCCCTCCTCCCCCTCCACCATCATTAACAGCTAAAGTTACTCTCCCCCCTTTTTCACTTCACCTCACCTCCCTCCCCTCGACCTGCAGAACCCCCCCACCTCCCTCCGAGCTAAACACACTCATCACTGTCCTGAGGGTGTATGTGTCCATGGGTATTCGTGTGTGTGTGTGTGTGTGTGTGTGTGTTTGTGTGTGTGTGTGTGTGTGTGTGTGTGTGTGTGTGTGTGTGTGTGTGTGTGTGTGTGTGTGTGTGTGTGTGTGTGTGTGTGTGTGTGTGTGTGTGTGTGTGTGTGTGTGTGTTACCATACCTGCTAACTCCAGCATGATGTGTTAACATTTGCTACTTTTTTTTTTTTCTCCCACAACTTTCCCCCCAAATGAAACCGATAAGTTGAAGTTGTGTTTTAAAGGAGCGGTCCAACATTTTGAATGACGTCTCCTTTCTTTAAAAGGCTGCATTGCACCAACGAGGATTCATTTCATCTGAGATTAGTTTTAGTAAAAGTTTAGTAAAACTAGGTTTAAAATGATTAAATCCAGATTCAAACCAAAATGAAATAGTTTAATATGTAAAAATGAATATAAGTAAATACATCTGCGTGCTGTCGGGACCTTTTAAGTACAGATTCCTTCCTGAACTCTTAATTTTACATTTATTTATTTTTTATTTAGTTTAGTTTATTTTGCACAGTTTAAAGAATACACAAACATAACAGAGATGAATAATCTCAGAGTGCAGGAAGAGGCAGAAACCCTACTGGGATGAATGTCACAATATTATAGAGAACACAAAATGAATGCACACAAGATATGACTACGTGATATTGCAGACAAAGTATTTTTTTCAAGATTTATAATAACAACAATCACAAATGATCAACAACAAAATAGAAATAAAATGTGATTGTATGGATCACAGTTTCAATTGGAGTTTAAAGTTTTGGTGCAACAGAACTAATTGTAATCTGGCTTTAGGGTTCAAACTAAACTGATGATAAAAGATGAATTTAAAGTAAATCTTTCTTAATTTGAAGCTAGTTTGGTGCAACATGATTTAAAGTTAAACCCAGTCTAAGTGTGACAGTGTTAGAAGAAGTATTTAGATAATTTACTGAAGTATAAGTACTTAATGAAATAAGCAAAAACTACAACATTTACCTTTAAGATTTAGTGGAAGTATAAAGTTGCACAAAATGGAAATACTCAAGTAAAATATTTTCAATTTGCACTTGAGTAAATGTACTTCAACAGTGAGATTGTTACATCAGTCTCATGTCTGAGTAGATTTCATACAGGACAAATTACTCAAACAGCATTTTCCTGCGTGATTGTGTTTCTTCTAACATTAAGTTACGCAATGTTACGTTACACAAGACACGACACCGTTCTCCTGCGTGAAAGTCCTGTGATTGTTCAAACGTTGTCTCATGATACGTAAGTTAACTTTCACACGGGACATGAACAGTTGTCTCCTGGGTGAAAGTCCTGTGATTGTTCAAACGTTACCTTATGATACGTAAGTTAACTTTCACACGGGACATGAACAGTTGTCTCCTGGGTGAAAGTCCTGTGATTGTTCAAACGTTACCGTATGATACGTAAGTTAACTTTCACACGGGACATGAACAGTTGTCTCCTGCGTGAAAGTCCTGTGATTGTTCAAACGTTGCCTTATGATACGTAAGTTAACTTTCACACGGGACATGAACAGTTGTCTCCTGCGTGAAAGTCCTGTGATTGTTCAAACGTTACCTTATGATACGTAAGTTAACTTTCACACGGGACATGAACAGTTGTCTCCTGGGTGAAAGTCCTGTGATTGTTCAAACGTTACCTTATGATACGTAAGTTAACTTTCACACGGGACATGAACAGTTGTCTCCTGCGTGAAAGTCCTGTGATTGTTCAAACGTTACCTTATGATACGTAAGTTAACTTTCACACGGGACATGAACAGTTGTCTCCTGGGTGAAAGTCCTGTGATTGTTCAAACGTTACCTTATGATACGTAAGTTAACTTTCACACGGGACATGAACAGTTGTCTCCTGCGTGAAAGTCCTGTGATTGTTCAAACGTTACCTTATGATACGTAAGTTAACTTTCACACGGGACATGAACAGTTGTCTCCTGGGTGAAAGTCCTGTGAATGTTTGACCCGTCCACCCATTTGTGTACTCTACAAATATCTGTTTTAGTGCAACATTTAGCAGCTGAAACATCTCTGATTCACTGTCTCCAGGTGATTCCCACCTTAATGAATGAGTCACACCAGCGACCGGCTGCCTCTCTAACCTCTTCTCTCTCTTCACCTTTCCCACCAGCCTCCCCCTCCGGGACCCCCCCGCTCTGTAAACACCAGTTCGGTGGGAAAGTTTGGTTCATCCGTCTCCCTTCCTGTCAGGTAAGATGAGACGAGGCGGCTGATCGATCTTCTTCTGCTGCAGATCACCGCCACACTTCTTCTTCTTCTTCTTCTTTACTGCTGCTACTGCATCCACCTCACACTGCACCTGTCCACATGAACTGAACTGGTTGTATTATAGCAGGACAACCAACCACTGGTCTCTTAACGTTAACTTATGAACCTAACCCTAACACCAGGGAAGTAACTTTTACTTGAAACGAAACCTGAAACTAAACGGTTCCTGGTTCTACCTTAAAATTAAAGCGAGGAAACGAAAGTTGAATTCAACAAGTGTTGCTGCTAAAGTCTTACTTGACAACAAGTGTGTGGTGGCCAATGCATCGCTCAGTTTGATGTTTCTGTTTCGTCAGAGTTCGTCAGAGTTCAGGTTTGTTCAGGTGGTCACAGAGTCCGGTCCAGACTAGGTCCCGGTTTGGTCTGTGTTCTGGGTTTAACTGAGTTCCTCTAGTGGTGATAAGTACTCAGATATTGTACGTAAAACTAATAATACCACAGTGTATGTATACTGTATATATACTGCATTCAAACGTACTTGCATGAAAAGTAAAATGACTCATCATGCAGCATAATATATTATTGTATTGTAATTATAGATGCATTAACGCGTTCATTAAATGTTGCAGCTGATGAAGGTGGAGCTCATTATAATTTTATCTTAGCCTGTAATAATAATACATTTGTATTATTAATATGAACCTGTAAAGTAAATGTAATCATCAAATACATTTAGAGTAAACACAACAATACATCCCCTTGAGATGTAATCGGGTAGAAGTATAAAAGTAGCAGAAAATAGAAGTACTCAGGTAAACTCAAGTACAGTTCTGAGGTACTTGAGTACTTTCCACCAGCGGCCTCCTCAGTGTGAAACCTTCAGGTGTCTCAGGTCATGTTGGTGTCAGATCAGCCAGGTGCTGAGGATTAGTGTCGCCAAACTCTCTGTACCTTGAAGAGCAGCCGGCGCTTATCGCCAAAACAGGAGACGAACAAAAACAGACGATTAAAGCTTCAGTCTGAAGGTTAATATTTAATACGGTGATATTTCTACATCAGTGAGGACGGAGGTCAAAGCCTGATAGAGACGTTAGAAACAGGATTTCTACCTGTGATGAAGTCTAATCTAGTTCCCTTCATTGTCTTTATTCACAATAAAGTCTCAAATGACTTGTTGAACCAGAGCTGGAGACTTGATCCTTTGAGTCACCTGGAATGACTAAAAAGTGAAGTTGGACTTGTGTAAATTATGACTTGTCTCAAGTTACTCATGACTTCACTTATTCAGACTTATAGAACAAGTCAAGTCTAAAGTAATCTGAAACACGACCAAGTTAAGCCCCAAGTCATTTAAGACAGGCCCAAGTAAACTCTCATTAGACCTTAAGACTGAAGGCATTCAAGCAAAGTATCAAGTTATTCAGGAAAACTCCAAGTTAAGTTCAGAGTCATTCAAGACGAGAACAAGTCCTGAAACACAAAAATCAAACAAGATCCTGTTAAGTCTTGAGTCCTTTGAGACCAGTTCAAGACTTGTTATCTGCGCTCTCTTTACCAGACTCCTTTGACAAAAGACGTCATTTTAGGATTCGCTGGTCTGTCATTGCCTCAATCAATTAGTTTGTTAATGTTATTGTGTGTTTTTCAGTCATATAGGGATGTATATATATATATATATATATATACCGTATATACAGTATAGCAACGTCATCATGCAATTTACGTCAAGTCACCTGGGTAAACTTTTGTAGAGAGACTTTGGGGGAAAAACAGCATTTTGACACAAAAACTCTCGTATTTCAACCTAAATGTGAGCGATTACATGAGGAACACTACTGGGGATCTAAAGAATTATATAAAAACTGTTAAAAAATACTGGACCTACCCTTTAAGTATCAGGTTCTTCAAGACAAATCAAAGCTCAAGCTGTGTTTACTGACCAGAGGACGTTTTAAAACTCACACATGGACACGGGAAGGCAAAGTAAAGGGAGTGCTTGTTTGGCTTTTTTTGAACGGTTTTAGAGCGTGGAGTGAAGCTTTAAACAATCAGACAGACTTTAACTTTATCAGCCGACAGTTTGGACACAGACGGACTGCTGTGGGCAAACACACACACACACACACACACACACACACACAGATGTACACACACAAGCAGTGAAAGACGTACACAAAACAGAGACGTAGACCGGTACAGATTAACACACACACACACACACACACACACACACACACACACAGCTGTTTCTGTTGAAGGTAGAAACTCTGAGTGTTTCTGCTTTCTCTGTTTTATAGACGAGTGATGTCAGCAGTACTCTGATCTTCTACTCAAGTAAAAGTACACGTAGTATGTGCATCTAAATATACTCAAAGTACCAAAAGTAAGGGTACTCAATATGCAGACTGACACATTTCAGAATAATATATAATAATACTTTTAATATTGTAATAGTATTAATTAATATTAATATATATTAATGTGTTATTATTGTTGGTATTATTATTATTATTTATATTATTATTATTGTTATTATTGGTGCCTTCATGTATTCATCACAAATATGTGGCAGCTGTTAAAGGTGGGGCACATTTTAATTGGTGTATTTCTGTATATAAATATATATATATATAATTCATATGTATTCATTATGCAAAACATTTACTCACAAATAATACAGAAACATCTTTTTATTTTTCTTGACATGTGGCCCTTAAGTTCATTGTGCTGGGACTCATATTATTTATAGATTTATTTATAGAAGTTCAATGTGTCCGTATGTTAAAAGTGTCCGACTCTGACAACAACAGATTATGTTGAAATTAAATGAAATGTTTGTTGTTGATTTTATGTGAAAGACTGCTGATGGGAGTTGATGTTAGTGACTGCTCCTCTTCATCTCTGGATTAGTTTTAGAGGAACACTGTTGATGAGTCAAACAAACAGACATTTGCTGGTATTTCTGTGATTCCTCAAGAAAACTTTCTCTTTATCTTCACCTCCTCACCACCAAACAAAGCAGACAAAACACTCACTCACGAGCTAGAAAGACATTCACAGGGAGAAAGAAAGAAGTGAAGGGGGGATTTTAGCCAAGAGGTCACAGGTCAGGGGCCCTTAAACCAACACTTTGGCCCTCTGAAGCTCACAGCAATTACCTCTCTCACACACACACACACACACACACTCAAGAATGGACTCGATTCACCAGCAGCACCAATTAACGGTGGTGGAAACGTCTGAAAGAGAGAGGCCATGGACACAATCACGGTCACTTATACTGAGGGGCCCCGGACCCCTCGCTCGCTTTCTCACCCGAAAACACAGAGAGAGAGACGGAGAGAGAGACGGAGAGAGAGACGGAGAGAGAGAGAGAGACAGAGAGACACAGACAGAGAGAGAGAGAGAGAGAGAAGTCTGTCCTTTCAGACGGATAATGAGGCCGTCTTTAACGCCGTGGATCAGACCCACAATGCCACACATCACACACCATGTGACACGCTCGTCTCACCTCCGCCACGCTAACCGCCAATAATTGGCTGCTTTGCATAGAAGGAGGCGGAGCCGGTCGCTGGTTGTTTCAAACAGAGTGAGAAGATATCGAACTGTTTGACAGCTTTTTTATTTATTTATCTTATCATCATAGCTAATCATCCATTCGTCTTTAAATTCAGCTTGTCTGTGCGTCCGTCTTTGTGTTCCTCATACAACAGCTTGTAAGATATTCTTCAAAAGCTCTAGAGATACGTGGTTTTCACTGGACAGGGAGGAAAGAAATGAAAGATGTTTAAATACGGACCAAAGTGTTGAACCGACTGATATTGACGTTTGCTACTGTGGCTGAAAAAACTCAGTTTGTAAATGTTTCCCACAGACTCACTGAGGACTAACGAAACAGAGGAAAAGAGGACAAATAATATTCAAGTGTCAGTACGTTTCATAGAAATATACTGAAGCGAATGTGTGCGTGGAAGAAGAGAGATCCGTCTAAAAACAAAGAAATAGATCAACTGTTATTGTTGTCACTAAACTGCTGAAGTGCAGAAGTTCTTCTTCTTCTTCTTCTTCTTCTTCTTCTGGTGTTTTTGTCAGCAAGCAAACAGCTTCAGGTGAATCAGCTGATCCTCCAGGAAGGGAGGGATTATGGGAAACGGAGGCATCTTCCCTCAGAGGATCTACACATCCAGTATGTAATCACATGCAGTGTGTGTGTGTGTGTGTGTGTGTGTGTGTGTGTGTGTGTGTGTGTGTGTGTGAGAGTGAGAAACCTCGTGCCCCCATGTGTTCATTTACAGAGACATACATCGATGTATATGCATGCTTTTACACATTCACACTCTTATATATGCACTGACACACAAACTTGATGTAATGATGATGAAAATGTGGGTAAATATCAGCTACCACACACACACACACACACACACACACTCGGACCTACACACACACAGCCGGGAGATGGGTGACACCGTGTTAACATATTCATGTGACTTCTGTCCGTGTGTAAATTCAGATTTACACTCTTGTCGTTCTCCGCTGACACAAACAGACTTTATTCTGAAGGTTCGTCCAAGTCCAGCGAGGAAAAAGCGCGAAGCTTTTAATTTAGCGGGTCGTCAACTTCCTGTTTGAGTGTTCTGGCTGGATTTGTTCTGGTTCTGCATGTTGAGTAAACTCTTGTGCTAACGCTTTTAGCATTCAGCACGACGGGTGATAATCGTGTCGCGGCGCCGTTCAGAGCGAGGTGAAAATGTCTCAGGACCACGATGACACTTCCTGATTTAATTTGCTTTAATTTCATGGCTGGTTGGAGACATGAGGCCCGTCTCACTGCAGGGTGACTTTCACCAAGTTCTCACTTTATTAGGAGCTGAAACTAAAGTCAAACTCAGGATTTAGAAGCCGAGTTCAGAGTTGATCTTCATTCACGGGTCAGGACTGTCCCATTGTCTTTCAAATCTACAGTAGAACTCGTTCAGCTTGTCTGCCAGGCATTGGTCGTTCATGGAGTGGGGGGGGTTTTAGGTGTGTAGTTTATCTGTCTGAGGCCTCTCCAGACGGAAGCAGAGTCACTTGCTGAGAGCTGGTGTTGCAGTTTCTCAGAGTACAGTCGTTTAGTGTCTCTCACCACCTTGCTAAACCTGTATGTTGCCTCTTTGTACAAGTCCTTGTCCCCACTCCCAAATATAGTTTTATCGTTTTGATAGGAAGCTAATTCTACTGTTCTTACTTGGTAGCAGTGTTGCTAACATTGTAGCATGTTGGATGACCGAACTCGTTTTCCGGGATGAAGATGGAGGAAAGTTTTTTTATGTGTTTAACATCAGGACGATTATCACGTTGTGTTTGTTTACTTCCTGTTTGTTAGAAACTCTTTAAAGCTGCAGCTTCACAGATTTATAGCTCTGAGGAAGGAGTTGTGGTGTGAATATTAGTTGTTCTCACACTTCGCTCTTACTTTTGTTCCCAGAACATGTGTGTTGTGGTTGTAACACAGAACCTGAACCCCCATCAGCTGATAGATTGGTCTTAATATTTACCGACCAACTTGAATCACTCACATCTAAATGAGACGCTGTTTGTCCATCTGTTGGTAATCTCTCTTCTTCTTCTTCTTCTACTTCTTCTTCTTCTTCTCTGGCTTCGGGTTGTCGGTAGTTTAAACGTTTTTTGGAGAAGAGAGCGGGTCGACCTCCGGCTGATCCCTCCGAAGCTCCAAGTGTTTGGAGTCAAACTTCAGCTCCGTCTGATCTATAGGCCGCAGTGTTTGGGAGCAAACCTTCAGCGAATCACTCAGCACACACACAATGGATCGCACACCGGGGACAAAGAGAGATTGTGTGTGTGTGTGTGTGTGTGTGTGTGTGTGTGTGTGTGTGTGTGTGTGTGTGTGTGTGTGTGTGTGTGTGTGTGTGTGTGTGTTGACCATATTCGTCTTGTCCGTCAGCAGCCAATTGGTCAGCTCATTAGAGGATCATACATCAGAGTTGGCCTGACCTCCCTCCTCGCTTTCCTTCTGTGACTCACTTTAGAGTTTAGATCCTCCAAAGTCCAAGTTCTTTTAGACTGAGGAAGCTCATTTTTAAGTACAATTTTCAGGTACTTTTACTTTGTTTGTGTATTGCCATGTCACGCTACACGTTATACTTGTACTCCACTACATCTCAGAGGAAAATCTTGTGATTTTGTAAAGTTAATCTGCAGATTCAGATAAATAAACAAAATACAAATTAATTTATGGAGATATGATGTATTTTTAACAGGTAGTTGTGAAGGAAGTATTCTTCAGTAAAAGCAAACATACAATGAAAAGTCCTGCATTCAAAATGTTACTTAAAGTGACAGTGAGGGATCTTTTAACTGGTCCTGAACCAGTCTCAGTTTAGTCCTGATCCTCTATATGTAAAATCTGAGGTTTTCTAAAGGGAGTCTGGTGCTCAGAAACACCGGTTCAGTCTTCCTCTTCCTCTGAACTGCAGCTGCTGTTTTCATGTAAATGTTGTGCAAATTTTAACCAAATCTCAAAACACACAAAAAAAAATTGTAACATGTACATTTTTTTTTTTAGAAACGAATGCAATGTGAAAGTTCTCAAGTTGACGTGAAAAGATGTCACGATGAGAAGTCCAGTAAGTCGTTAGTCATGAATCCATTCGTGTTTGTAAATGGATGTCTCTGTTGTTAAACGCAGCTCCCATTTACTTCAATTCATTAGCAATTAGGAACACATTAGCTGCTACTTGCATAGCACAACACAATCTCTGCCTGAACAGTTGCATTGTGGATAATGTAGGCAAAGAATGTGTTACATTTTAAAAAAAGACGATATATCTGGTTCTGCTCCATTGATTTTTTTTAAACTGTCCTTCGTGATCAAAGACTGTCTATAAGAAGTTGACGTAGTCGTCGTTCGAGCTTGGTGATTTGGCCGTCGCCATCTTGTTTTTTCCGCAACCAGTGAACAGGAAGTGACCATATATGGACTGAGGAGGAGTGACGTAGAGACGCTGTATACGTCTCTGGTAGAGACCTGTCAATCACTGTGTAGCCCCGCCCTAAAGCATACCCTGCGTTATGGTCTGTTTGACTCTAAATGGACCATCATTTACTAAATGAACATCATGCTGTATTGAAGAAGACTTGAAACTAGAGATTGAGACCATGAACTCATGTTTACAATGTTTACTGAGGTAATAAATCAAGAGAGAAGTAGAGTCATTTTCTCATAGACTTCTATGCAACCAGAGGAGTCGCCCCCTGGTGGACATTAGAGAGAATGCCGCTTTAACACATGAAGCATTGACTCTTCAGTGATAAAACGCAACAAAAACATCTGCGTAAGAACAAAACGTTGCTTCTCTCAGACCTTTTTGTCTCATTAGATCTCAACGAAGAAGAAGAGACACACACACACACACATATACATATATCTCCCCCAAAAATATACCCACTTAACCCCCCCCCCCCCCCTCCCTCCAGTCCCCACTGCTGTTGCTATTGTCCCGATACTCACAAGCCAATTTCAGGAAACCCGGTTAACAGCCTGCAGAACTCCAGCGAGCTGAGAGACTGACAGCTCTCTGACAAAAGGCCGCTAATATCTGCTGTCAGCCGCGGACGCATCTAAAACGCCGCTAATGCGTCGCCCCTCTGCCGCCGTGCCCCCACCAACCTCCCCCCCAACCACCACCACCTCCACCTCGCTTCAGCCCGACAGACAAGAAAGAAAAAACAGAGAGAGAGCGATATGAATACTCTGAGTATAACAATGCTATAAAAGAAGAAGGAAAAAAATATCTTCTATCTAATGGCGGGCGGCGGCAAAATAGCGAAACATATTTAGTCTGACAAAAGGAGCTTTCTGTGTGACGGGATGTTCAATCTCCCCAGGTGTCAGTGCCTTCACACAGGAGGGGAGATGGGTGCCAGACGGAAGAGACATCCAAACCCCAGAAGTGCATCCTAAGTAGGCGTCGTGCTGCAGACGGAGCCGAGCGATCGTGATAGTGATAGCAGCATGATGATGATGATGATGATGGTGATGGTGATGATGATGATAGCACTGCTATTTGGCCTTGATGGGACGTCGCTTTCTTTTCTTTTTTTTTGCAACAGTTTGTGTCGCTGCTGCCACTGTTTGGCTGCGTCTCTACGAGCAAAGCTTGGAAAACAAAAAAATAGGTGTTTTATTGTGGCGGGGTTTGGCGGTTGGAAGCAGGTAGAAGCTTGTTTTTTTTGTTTTATTGCAGCTTAACGTCACATTTACCGACTGAACGGTGTCCCAGTTTGTCCTGAACGCTTCGTGATGTACGATGAGCTGAAAGGTCAAAATGTTCCAGAATAGGTGAAGCGATCAGACCGAAACGCCCACCGAGAGATTTTTTTATTGTTTTATCTGAAGTTATGTGGAGAATTTAATTCACACTTTGACTCCAGAACGACACATTTAAGAGTTTGTGTCTGTCAACCTTGTGTGTTCACAGCCTAACTTAAAGTATACAGTAAATATGGTTCCATTTTATCTACGAAAATTAATTCATCGCAGTTCGTAGTACTCTTTAACAAGGAAGTATAAGGACCGCTAAAGTACACACAGGGCAGGAGAACAAATCAAACATAAAAACTGTCTTTCCTCCAGGAGACCGCTGTTCGTTCCCCGTACTTCAATATCCACACTTCTGTAGTTATTTTAACCCAAACGACCATCTTTTCCTAAACCTAACTAACTAGTTTTGTTGTCTAAACCAAACTAAGTGGTTTTGTTGTCTAAACCTAACTAAGTAGTTTTGTTGTCTCAACCTAACTAAGTAGTTTTGTTGTCTCAACCTAACTAAGTAGTTTTGTTGTCTCAACCTAACAAAGTAGTTTTGTTGTCTAAACCAAACTAAGTAGTTTTGTTGTCTGAACATAACTAAGTAGTTTTGTTTTATAGTGTGTGTGTGTGGGTGTGTGTGTGCGTGTGTGTGTGTGTGTGTGTGTGTGTGTGTGTGTGTGTGTGTGTGTGTGTGTGTAGGTGTGTGTGTGTCTGTGTGTGTGTGTGTGTGTGTGTGTGTGTGTGTGTGTGTGTGTGTGTGTGTGTGTGTGTGTGTGTCTGTGGGACTGTGGGTCTGGGTTGTAAAGACGATAAACTGAAACATGTCCAGTCCTTCAGGAGACAGGTGTTCATGTTCCTTACCTGTCCTTCACAGACGCTGGAGGTCTCCTTTAGGGTGAAACACGAGGAGGGACACTACATGGTGTACGCTAGCACAGGTAGCATCAGGTGCTTTGAGTGTGGGGAAGTGGGGCACAAGCGGAACGCTTGTCCTCATAGGCCGGCCGAAGGGCACCCCGAGCCGGGGAGCTCGATCACACCGGGGCTCCGCTAAATGACGAGCCGGCGGAGGTCGCTGCTCCGCGGGGGGGCGACGAACACCTGTTCCTACTTCAGCCCCAGTCAGTGGTTCTAACTGGTCCCACACCGTTCTACCAGTCCGTCTTACAGGCGTTGCAGGTTTTCACAGTCCCTCAGAGAGCTGTGACGACACCACTGATCAACATCCGGTCCAGCAGGCTGCTGCTCAGGCTGGTGGAGGAGGTCTGTGCCTCCCTGCCAGAGTGAAGAGACCGTACACTATCTGACCAATGGGATGATGAAGGAGTGAGGGTGTCGAGGTGGACCGAGTTGTTTGGCAGGGGATCCTCCCCAAGGGGCTGTTGGTGGTCCCTGTATCAACTCCCTGTGGACTAACGGACACAGACTGACAAAGAACACTGAACTCTGTGAACATTTGGAGTCTGAAAGACTATGGTTTCAAACACACACACACTCACACACACACAAACAAACATACACACACACACACACAAACAAACATACACACACTCACATACAAACATACACACACACACACAAACAAACATACACACACACACACACACAAACAAACATACACACACGTACACGTACACGTACACACACACACAAACAAACAAACATACACACACTCACACACAAACATATACACACACATATAATTTCTTCCACTACATCAGTCTTGTCTGGGTTTTTGTGTGAAAATCTCCCTCTCTCTCTTCTTCTGTCTCTCGCTGGTGGTAACAATAGCATGTTGTCTAAACAGACAAACAGCATGTGTGTGTGTGTGTGTGTGTGTGTGTGTGTGTGTGTGTGTGTGTGTGTGTGTGTGTGTGTGTGTGTGTGTGTGTGTGTGTGTGTGTGTGTGTGTGTGTGTGTGTGTGTTATTTCCAATGGCATCATGGGGGAAGACAAGCAGAAACAAAAAAGGAGGGATTAGGGACAAGAGAGAGGAGAAAGAACAAGAAACAAAAAAAGACGAGCTCATGGGGGAAAATGGCGGCCTGTGAAAATTCACACACACACACACACACACACACACACAAACAACAGTGACAAGATTTAATACGGCGTTGAGGGTATTGAGGGTGTGGAGGTGTGATTTGGGGGGAGTGGGAAACGCTGCCGCCTCCTCCTCCTCCTCTGGTGAATTGGATCATCAACCACATCCCAAGACTCTCACACACACACACACACACACACACACACACACACACACACACACACACACACACACACACACACACACACAGTTATTAGGTGGAGCAGGTACAGCTGGGACTTGGATTTGAAGACAACACCACCTGGCCTGATGGTAGTCTGACAGTGATTAACACACACGCACACACACACACACACAGTCGCCACACAAAGACACAGATGCATGTGTACACTTTGACTTCACATGAACGCTATGATTCACTTTACATCGACGTAGATTAAAACACTTTCTTGTCCTGCTGACGGCACAGACGGCGGTTTGTTGTCTTTTGTAGCTCGTTTTTTGGTAGATTTATGATTGATGAATGTGACAGAAAGTGGAAGAACAGTGTGTCAGATCCTGTTGTTTGAGTCAGATGTTTCAGATCCAAACATCCAGTATAGAAGAAAAGTCAAGGATGTGTGTAGCCTGCCTTAGCACAAAGAATGGAAATAGAAGACTGGGGGAAAGCTAGTTTAGATTTAAATAATGGAGAACATCAAATATCTTTAACATTAAAAACCCTTTCAGCTGAAAAATGAATCATTTTACACAAAAATAATTACACAACTCAAAATAGACATCAGGTGAAACTACCAAGCAAGAAATACACATTTTATCAACATTCAAGTTTAGTTATGCTCATGTTAGTTGTATATATTTATTTGGTGTTTTAGTCCTGGTTTGGTCCAATACTCTGGTGTTTTAGTCCTGGTCCTGGTTTGGTCCAATACTCTCTGGTGTTTTAGTCCTGGTTTGGTCCAATAATCTCTGGTGTTTAAATCCTGGTTTGGTCGAATAATCTCTGGTGTTTTAGTCCTGGTTTGGTCCAATAATCTCTGGTGTTTTAGTCCTGGTTTGGTCCAATAATCTCTGGTGTTTAAATCCTGGTTTGGTCCAATACTCTCTGGTGTTTTAGTCCTGGTTTGGTCCAATAATCTGGTGTTTTAGTCCTGGTCCTGGTTTGGTCCAATACTCTCTGGTGTTTTAGTCCTGGTTTGGTCCAATAATCTCTGGTGTTTAAATCCTGGTTTGGTCGAATAATCTCTGGTGTTTTAGTCCTGGTTTGGTCCAATAATCTCTGGTGTTTTAGTCCTGGTTTGGTCCAATAATCTCTGGTGTTTTAGTCCTGGTTTGGTCCAATAATCTCTGGTGTTTTAGTCCTGGTTTGGTCCAATAATCTCTGGTGTTTTAGTCCTGGTTTGGTCCAATAATCTCTGGTGTTTTAGTCCTGGTTTGGTCCAATAATCTCTGGTGTTTAAATCCTGGTTTGGTCCAATAATCTCTGGTGTTTTAGTCCTGATTTGGAGAAATATTCTCAGCAGTTTATGATTCATGTTGAAAATATCTTTATAAAGAATTTGTTCTTTCTTTGTAGTGGAGCATTCTACGTACAATAACACAAAAATGCTGAGCCTGGTATGTTTATGATAGAACACTACCAGATGATAGACCAGATGTTTTAAGTAATTACAGAGCTTTCTTTTCACGACAATATGTATTTGTGAGTTTAAAGAGTTACTGCTGTCTTCAGTAGGAACCATCGGAGCCACAGACAGGAAGTCAGCCAGTATTGAGAGAGGCTAACACGTTCTTTGGAGCCTTTTCATGAGATTTATTGATTATAAGAAAAAAATATCAATAGCATATCACCAGACATATCCTTTAAGCAGACCAAAATATAAATGTTGGATCAAATATTAAGATATTTTGTGGAGGAAATAAGAAAACAGAAAGGAGGATGAAAACAAAGAGACAAAGAGATAAACAGTGACAGACTGTTGGAGAGTTGCTGAATTCCCCCGATTGCAGACACACCAACACACACACACACACACACACACACCAACAAACACAAACACACACACACATATAAAGAAACACACAAAGAAACAGTGATTTGATGTTTAATATGAAGAGCACATGAACCCCAGAGACACGATGGGCTGAGGGGATTTGATGCAGAAGTCTTTGTGTCTGTAAACTCAATGAGGCTGTTGGGAAAACAGAAAGCTAAGAGTGACACACACACACACACAAACACACACACACACTAAATACAGTAGAATAGACTACAAACACCAGAACAGTAAAGGATCAGACTAAATTAATTTAGAGTTTAGAGTTTATTTCGATGAAGACGTAGGAGGATTTTCTCATCACATAAAGGAACACTTCATCCTTCAGTTCATCATTCAGCATCAACACATCTGGAGATACAAGGTTTTACCTGAGAAGAAACTAAAGCTGTCAGACAAATGTAGTAAAAGTACAATATGTACCTCTGAGATGTAGTAGAGTAAAGAGTACAATATGTACCTCTGAGATGTAGTAGAGTAAAGAGTACAATATGTACCTCTGAGATGTAGTAGAGTAAAGAGTACAATATGTACCTCTGAGATGTAGTACAGTAAAAAGTACAATATGTACCTCTGAGATACAGTTGTGTACTTAAGTACTTAAAGTAAATGTACTCACATGAGAAAGATGGAGTTTTTTAATATGGCTAAAACGTGCGTGGACTTTTGGTCTGAGGACTAAAGCTGAATCTAAAGATGACAAATCATTCTCTTTATGAATAACATATCTTTCTTGACTTTGGTTTGTCGACTCTCTGATCCAGCGCGGCTGCTGCAGCATCAGTCTGGTTGCACTGGGCAGCTCCCAGTATCAGCCCAACCTTTTACTGGATAAACAAAGGCGTATGAAAACAAAAATACAATAATATTGATTTGAGGAAAGATGTCAGCTCTGAGCGTGATGCTGACAGTGATGCTGCTCTGTTTGTTTCAGACGAACAAAGCAGAGAGCAGCAGCATCAGCTGGCTGATTAGCATGGAAAACAAAAGCACACTCTCTGCACTCATTGTCTTTATTAACGTGCTGTTGTCTTGTTGTAATGACACCTCGACGCAAACAGGAGGACGCTTTCTCACACTGTGACAATGACAGACAGCCACACACCCACACACAGGATTACACTGATATATGAGGCCGATAGCAGGTTTTTTACCCTGACAGAGCTGAGCGGTTTGACACTTTTGGTCCAGAGTGAGACGTCACCACAACGTGACAAAGATAGGACAAAGTTTTCACTCGGTTCATTACAAAGTTCATATTTAGTTTTAATCTCTTGATGAAAATGATTCAGTTACATTCTAATCGGTTGGTTATTGTTGAAGTCATATCTTCATTGTGCATTTTTTATTTCATTTATTTTATTTTATTATTAAGTTGAATGGTACCCTTCACCAAAAAAACAACCTCCGGTCCTGTAAAATGAATCTAAAGCTTCATGTGTTAAAGCTGCATTCTCTCTAGTGTCCACCAGGGGGCGACTCCTCTGGTTGTATAGAAGTCTATGAGAAAATGACTCTACTTCTCTCTTGATTTATTACCTCAGTAAACATTGTAAACATGAGTTTATGGTCTCAATCTCTAGTTTCAAGTCTTCTTCAATACAGCATGATGTTCATTTAGTACATTATGGTTCATTTAGAGTCAAACAGACCATAAAGCAGGGGATGCTTTAGGGGCGGGGCTACACAGTGATTGACAGGTCTCTACCAGAGACGTATATGGTGTCTCTACGTCACTCCTCCTCAGTCCGAATATGGTCACTTCTTGTTGACGGATTAGTAATTTACCTCTGAGATGCCGTTTTCTCTTCTGTGTTTGATGGCTCGACGTCCTAACACGTCGTTTATCACGTCTAAATATGTCAAAGTGAACATCAGGAGCTAACAGATGTTTCTCAGCGTGTTCCAGAGGTGGAGGACTTGTTGGACCTCTTTCATTCCTTCAAACAGCTTCTCTAAAAGATATTTGTTCATATCCAGAAACCTGTTGATGTCCAAGTCCTTCATGATGTTTCTCCTTCTGTTCTTCTGGACATCATCTCTACTTCAGCTTTACTAACTCCTGTTTATTGGTCAACAGGAGAGAGACTCTGATAGGGAATGAGTTGTATACATGTATACATATATATATATATATATATATATATATGTATACATGTCCAAAGAATGATCCTAAAACCTGAACAATATCAACACATCACACAGGTTTTACTCTGAATGTGATACATTCACTATTACACTTTATATTTATACGGAATATATAATATAGCATGACCCAGATCATTTTTAGAACATTGTCATATTTGGGATTATAGTATAATATGAGTGTAAACAGAGTCATTGTTATTGTTTTTTGTGGTACTTCGAGCACCACAGGCCGAGTGACATCTAGTCTCATTATGTATTTAAAAGAAAGCCGACATCTCCAACACTCAGCAACTCACACCAAAACAATAGATTGATGAATCACACCACAGGTTAGAGGAGAAATGTGTAATGTTTTACATTTAGATTTTGGGCTGAACTATCCTGTACTTCAGTAAATGTATTTAGTTCCATTCCACCACTTTGAGAGTCGAATAAATGTTGTGCTGTAAAAAGTCCAACTTTTCCCTGAAGTAGAGGAATAAAGTAGCATAAAATGGATTTAAAGTGTAAAAATACTTGAGTGAATATAGAGAATAAAGCCTCCAATGTCTTAATGAAAAAGAAAAGCTGTTATGTCATGTATTTCACCACTGAACATATTGGGGAAGAAAGAGAATTAAAAAGCATTTTGCACTGCAGAAAGAATAAGAAAAATTTTTGTTTCTTACAGTAAACAAGTGTTTTCCTGTCTTCACAGAGACTCCTGCTGTTAGTGTGTGTGTGTGTGTGTGTGTGTGTGTGTGTGTGTGTGTGTGTGTGTGTGTGTGTGTGTGTGTGTGTGTGTGTGTGTGTGTGTGTGTGTGTGTGATGATATAGCACCTCCACAACGTAAAGACACAACACTTGCATGGACTCTGATTACTGAGGTAAATACACAGCATGGGTGAGGCAACTCGCTGCAGTGTGTGTGTATTTGTGTATTTGTGTGTGTGTGTGTGTGTGTGTGTGTGTGTGTGTGTGTGTGTGTGTGTGTGTGTGTGTGTGTGTGTGTGTGTGTGTGTGTGTGTATATGAAGGAGGCACCAAAGACAATCACAAATCGAGTTGAAGTATCTGTCGTAGTGGGACTGTTTTAGAGGAGCAGGGGTTTGTGGGTAAACATGCTGATGCTGTTTGAAGTGAAACATATTGTTAAAGCACATCGAGAGAGAGTTTCATCGTGTGTCATTATGTATTATGTGTTGTTTCATGTTGATTTTAGTGCTGGGCAACGATTCAAATTTGTAATCGCGATTAATCGCATGGATTTTTTGCGATTAATCGCATTGTTTTGGCAAAAGTTCAATAATGAATACAAAAGTAGTGTATTGCGCAAGTACTGCTATGAACAAAAGGGCAATAACATTTGGTTTGCAAACACTTTAAACAAATCAGGTGCTTTTTAACAGCAGTATTCCCTTTACACAGTAGCGATCATATCTCTTCACTATCTGTGCTCAGTGTGCTGACTGTATTTGAAACGTTCCACTGCTGTGCAACATGAATAAAATGTTTCAGCACGTTTCAGCTAAATGTCTGTCTTCATGACAGTCAGAGCATGTGAATGCAGCTCTACTGTTCATCAATATAATGCTGTAACTCTGAGGTGATGATGGTTACCCAGCGATCAAAGAATAAAGACACTTCACGCACAATTTAGGTGTATTTTCCCTTTAACTCACGAGATGCAGGTACCATGTTTTATACTTAATGTGAATATAATTCATACTTTGTTGGTATCTTATTCTGAAAACCGGATGTTCGTCTGAAGAAACCGGATGTTGTCTCACGTTAATCTTTCCGCTAACTTTCTTAGCTCATTCTTGAGGCTCATACGTGCCGTCATTCGTTGCGATCCTAAAGGTGCGTTCACACCAAACGTGACGCGAACGCACCTTGAGAACGTTCCTCAGACCGACATCTTCCACAACACTAACCGGCTGCAGTTTGTATCCACTTCTCTGTAGCATTTGTTAGCTTGTCTTGCTTTTGTTTATCTATACTTCTCCCACACGCTGCACCAACATAGTCTGAAGCCTCCCTCCACCGCTGCCAGTGAGCTACGGACTTTCAAAATAAAGAAAATGCGCTAACGCGCTATAAAATAATTGTCGGCGTTAATTAATTAACGCGTTAACTTGCCCAGCACTAGTTTATTTGTATCACGTTATTTTCATCGAGTTTGATCTCATCTGGTGTCACGTTGTTTCATTCCGTGCTGTATCAGCTGTTTTGCGCAGTATCGTAGTGTTTCTTGTCGTTTCATATCATGTCATGTTGTTATGTGTCATATTGTTCTGGTTTATTCACATTTGGCACGTACTGTTTTGTATTATGTCGTGTCATTGGTTGTTTATAGCAAACTGGTGAGTGTTGAGTTTGAGTGGAATCGACATACAGTTCGAATCGTCTCGTGTGTTTTGCAGTTTCCTCGGGATGTTCATTACCAGTTCTTCAAGTCAATGAAGGCCGGACAAAAGCTACAGAATCCTGCACAGGAGGAGCTGAGATGCATTTTTTTCATGAACAAAAATGAAATTTAGCTTTTCATTTCGCTGGAAATATTGGCGATCTGCCGGTCGGAGGTTTGGACGTCGTGTCTTTGTGTTAACGACTCTGATCACAGATCCAGGAACCGGTTTAAACTCTGTGCTTTGTGTGCGTCTGGTTTTGCAGGAACACAAAGATGTGAAAACACCAGCACATTATAATAATGACTTCATGTTAATGTGTCTTTCTGCAGAGATGTGAGACATTTAATAACGCCAGCAGCAGCTGGACGTATTCGCTGTCCTCACAGTTTCTCACTTTGAGCAGATGTGAAGAACAAACTGGATTTAATGTGTAGATGTTCAACACATACATCTCCACTGTAATATTCATCTTTTATGCATACAGGTAGCTTCATTCTCTGCATGTTTGAGGATATTTTGTCCAAAATCTTTTGATTGTTCAAGATCTTCAATGGAAAAGTTTGATTGATTTAATTTAAATTGTTTCATAGAAATAATAAAAGTATATATTTATAATAAAGTAATCTTTTAAGTAAAAAATAAAACAAATAATAGATTAGATTAAAAGACTAATTATATCAATTTAACAAAATAATATCATCCACTTTATCTACATTTTTAATAACAACAAAACACACAAAAAGATAATTATTCAAAACTGTTTATATCCTTGTACAAACTCCTTTAATGAATTCCTTTTTTTATGGGATTTTATATTAGTTATTTAAAGACGAATAATGAAAAATAACTTTTAAAAAGTTTCCACCATTCCACACATTCAGTTTAGAACTTTTTGGCCGCCTTTAATTCATTCACTTTTCTTTCAGCCCCTGCATGTTTCTGACTTATCTTATCTGTTAACATCTTCAGACGAGTCGCCACTTTAAACATTTGCTCAAATATGAAACCAGAAATTAGTTTCTCAGTTCCTTATTTTCAAATCTGTTTGCGAAATTCTCATCTCTGTTAATCAGATGAACTAAGAGTCACTCTCTTCCTTTAATTGAAGCAAATTCTGCATCTTTGTGACGGCAGATCCCCCCCCCCCCCCCCCCCCCCCCTCTACCTGCGTCTCACCCAGATGAAAAGCTGGCACTGATGGCAGTACGACACGTTCCCTCGCTGTGCAATAAATCTCTCAGCTGTGTAACACGATCCCGGCGGTGTGATACCTGCTCCGACTCAGATACAGACCTGTTGTCTGACACCGAAGATGAAAAGCGGAATAATTGGCCCCGGACAGACAAACTGCCGTCGGTGTTTGTGTGAGAGAGGCTGACAGAGCGCTGAATCACCGAAGACAGAAAAGAAAGACAGGACTCCCGAGATTTGTTCCGCTTCACACTTCAACACGAAGCTGCTGCATCACAACATGACGACAAACAGAGAAAATAAAAACTATATAGAACTGTACCGAGTTATCACTTTATTAGATATTGTTTTAGGATTCATCAGCAGAACGTATGTTATGAAAAGTATTGAAGTACGTGTTTTACTAGTATATCTGATATTTCTGGATTAATAATAATGCTGCATTTATTTGTATGACTGTTTTTTACATTTGTGTACATTGCACTTGTGCACGTCACCTTTTCACGTTGTTTCTGTATCTAGTTTTGACTCTTAATGTCTCATCTTCTGTTCCATAATCATGAATGCTGCAGCAAATATTGCCGAGCTAGAAACGTAACATCAACGTGATCTTAACATGTGTAATATGTGTACTGTTTGAAACATACATTATGAAGTCTTGAATTACAGAAGTGATGGCTTTTCATCTGTTAGGATACAATGAAGATTACCACACGATGATGTACCTCTTTTTAATAAACCAAATCTAAATGTATGCTCAGGGTTTAAAAAGTAAAGGGACCAATCAGACCATTACTTTTTTGAATGACATTTTTCGACAGTATACTAAGACGTTTCATGAAATACTCTAATATTACTTTTTTTGGACACACTATACTGTAATAAATTTATACTATGACTTTTCCATCAAAAAATACTAGGACTTTTACTGACACACGTTCTTTAGTTACTTTATCGACATAATATATTGTGACTTTATCAACATTGTGTTCGAACCCAAATGCAGCACACTGGAAAACAGGGATTGTTGGGAGTGACTTTTATTTACAACTTCAGCAGGTACCAGAGCAAACACGCAGCAACACACTTCATTTCATTCCTCAGATTTAGAGTCGCAGGAGTCCTTGGACTGGCCGGGGTTCGGGCTGGGTGAGCGGAACCAGGAGTACGGTATAGAAGTAGAAGAGAACAGTAGAAGCAGCATGTACGTGTTCACAGGACGTCCAAGGATGAGTGCTGTAGAGTGTTGCATGGAAACAGTAAAAGAACATTCTACCAGCGAGTGAGCGAGCACGAGGGGCTGAAGTACTGGCTTGCTATACTATGTATATACATGCTATACTATGACTTTTTTCGACATGTTATACTATGACTTTTTTCAACATGTTATACTATGACTTTTTAAATGCAGGACTTTTTCTTACAATGAAGTATTTTCATAGGGTTGTCGTATGTTTTCTAACAGAACAGACACAAACTACTATAACAAGATATCATCCAACATTCATAACACATTGATAATTCAGTTACACATTGACCGATCATTGAACTCTCTATTCAAAGTTTCTGCACAGACGGAACACAAAAGGAATTCTGTTTGCAGAAATCTCTGTCGGGCTCCTGCAGCCGGACAGCGACCAGGAGTGTGTGTTATGAAATGTGTGTGTGTGTGGTGCTTGCAGGCTGCAGTCATCCAACAGGGCTAGTTGAAACTAATCTTGATATGTTGAACAAGCAAACCGGAGCACCAGCCGCACTCCCCCTCCTGCTCCCCCCTCCCTCACCCACTCTGATAAATAATAAACGACCTTTGAGTGGCTCCAATTTATGAGCCGGTGAGAGCGGGGGCCCGATAATGGACTAATTAGTTGTATCTCACATTAACTGATATCGGACACTCGGCTCCTCAATGCTAACTTTTATGTCTGGGATCTGCCCCGGGGGGCCCCGATTTGGGACACCCAAAATGGAGAAGGGAGGAGGGTAAATGGGGTAATTTTCTGTTCCGGTGAGACCGATGGAGGAGGGGAGGGTGGGTGGAGGTATTTGGAAAGAAGGATCGACAACTACTAACAGGTATTTCTGTGTATCAAAGCGTCCACAATCCCCAATGGAAACAAAACCAGAGGAGAAAATGCACAAACTGACAAAGTGGATTTTTGGAGTCTGGTGGTGCAGCGGTGGTGGAGGAGGAGGAGGAGGAGGAGGTGGTGGAGGAGGAGGAACAAGGCAGGGCGCTGAAAACAGGTGAGGCTTTGTTTGGCTGAGTTTCTGAGGTAGATCCATATCAGGAATCCTCTCCCGCTCGGCCTCGCGCTCTCTCCGAGGCGGATCGGTTTACGGCGTGGAGACTTGCTGTCGCCTCTCCATCGGCTGACAGACAGGCAGGAAGGAAGGTAGAGGAGAAGAAGAAGAAGGAGAAGAAGAGAACATCTCAGTCATAAAAACACGACAAGATGGCTCCAAAAAAAAAAAAAAAGAGGATTCAGATGAGATTAGATAAAGGTTTTATGATCCCTGAGGGGAAACTGGGACGATCCGGCAGCAGCAGAGAACTGGATACTGATAAGAGCTGAGAACGGTGCAAACAGAGTGCTGAAGATAATCCAACATGTACAAACACTAATAAACAGAAGGGATATAGAACAAGTGCAACAAAAGACCTGGATAACACCGTGCACACGATGTGAGGATAACGTGACCCGGGATTAAACATGACATCAACATGCCCTTCATGTGAACAGGTGGAGCAGCTAACATGTGTTCAGACATGCAAAAGTAATTTCATATCAGATGACAAAAATCTAAATAATCTCACAAGAGTTATTGTTTTAAGATGACCACAAATACAATGTTCCTTTTCCCTCTCACCTGTAGTGCTATTCATCAATCTATACTGTTTTGGTGTGAGAAAAATAAAAGTAATAAACTCAAAAAGTAATGCCTCTCTCCAAGAAATCATGACCTGGTTACTCAGGATAATCCTTGTCGTGAGCAGTTACACTACGGGTAAGAGGAAATAATGTACTTCAAAAGTCAATAGCAGAGCGGTGCTAACATGTTGATGTTTAGCAGGTTTATAGTTCACCATTTTAGTTTAGCGTGTTAGCATGCTAATATGTGCTAATTAGCAGTAAACACACATTCAGCTGAGGCTGATGTGAATGTGTTTAGTTCTAAAAGTATTTGGAGGTATTCAAATGTTGTTGATGGCGATGGATGAAAAGTCACCAAAGTTATGACAGTTCATCCTGTGGGGAACATGAACGATGAACCACAATTCATCACAATCCATCCAACACTTGAGATTGTCACCAAAAACCGTAAAAGTCAACCTGCCGATGGCGCTAGAGGAAAAGTCTGAATATCACCAAAGTCGGTGGAATTCATCCTCTGACAACCGCCATTGGTTGTGCCAAATTTGGTGACAATCCAGCCAACATTAGTTCAGATATTTCAGGCTGGACCAAAGTGGTGAATGTTAGCATAGAGCTGCTAGCGTACATATCGAATATACACGACTGTCGCACCAAGAAATTAATTTTGCACATAAGATTTCCTGACTGTAAACAATTTAGTTTCATCTCCTTGTAAATTAATTTAGTTTCAGGTCTCATCTGAGTTTTGAAGGCATCACCAGTGAGCTGGGAGGACAAACTGGGACGTCAGGATGTAAGGAAACCAGAGAGTGTGTCTTTAATGCAAGAAACACCGAAACTCCATCTAACTCAAACTAAACCAAATAAATCTGCAGCTTTGTCGTTATTATCTGAAGAAAATGGAAGTTACTTCTGTGGTTGTTGTACTTTCCACTGTGAAAACATGGTGAGTTTAAAGGACATGAAGTACGATCTGTGAGACACACTGAGAATCATTATAGAATAATAAACATTGTTATAAAGGCATAATAATGTGCTAATAGCACTATACGTTCCTGTTACTGTGTTTGTCCCTAATTAAACATAGAATTCTAGACAGATTTTTATCTTAATGTTCCCAGTAATATAAAGAAAAATAGCATATAAGAAGGGTGATCTGTGAGAACATGTTGATTGAAGAAACACACTGTAAATAGTTATATAATAACTCTAAACATTGAATGTTAAAGGAGTGAAACTTGTCTTTATTATTTCACTGTGTGTTTAAAATCTTAACGTTCACAGCACTATGGTAACAAAATAAAGCGGCACACCTTTTCTTCTTCTTCTTCTTCTCCCTCGATGACTTAAGAGTGTTTGTTCGGGAGTTAATCCCTGACATGACGCCTGGTCTCTGCTCCGACACCGAAAGTAATCCAGTCCACCGCACAGAGAGGGGGGGGGGGTAAATCTGAACAGTAAGCGAGAGGTAGAGCAGGTTTAGATAATTAGTCGCCTCATTTCCAATCACAGATCTGAAACCTGGCCTGCAGATATGTGTGTGTGTGTGTGTGCGTGTGTGTGTGTGTGCGTGCAAGTGTGTGTGTGTGTGTGTGCGTGTGTGCGCGTTACATGACACGTTTGCCAAAGTGTTTAACAAATGACATTTCTGTCGAGGCATGTTGCAGCCTCCTCCCTGCTGATACAGAAATCTGAGAATCCGTCGCATAATGTTACGACACTCTGATAACAGTAAAGTCTGTTTGTATGAGGTACTTATACATAGTCAGTGTATTACTACTACAGTAGATGGAGTTTTAGACACTTTAAACAATCAGTATCAGTCTAAGTGTACGCTATATTTAGAATATGTTCCGCTCTTTACCTTTCTGCTGTTCTCTAAGCTCTCTTCAGACTCCATTCATGAAAACTGATTCAAGCTCTCAGAGCAGTAGTTTAAGTTAGTTTATGCTGTTGTGTGACTTTCGGATCCAAAACCTTTAAAAACAGCTTCATTCAGATCATGTTTACCTGTCAGATTGATGAATAAACAAACATGAGGACAGGCCCACCGTCTACATCACAGGATTACCCATCATCCCCTGCTGTTTGAGGTCATATTGGTGTCGTTTGTCGGCTGCGTTGATAATATTTTTTGGCTGATCAGTGATTTCTTCGCTTCGCTGACAAACATCTGAAGCAGAAAATAATCTCTGTTACGTTACCTTCGGTACATAAAAACAACAAAAATGTATATTTACACCATCTTGTCAAAATCTCTTTTTTTATATTTTCTGTTAATACTGTGGCGTTGTTTATCAGTAACTGTAACACCAAAACATCCACTGCTATAGAATATCATTTCACTTTTTAATACACAATGTTTAGCGTATACATATAATCTAATTGTTTATACATAAATACAGATTTTGTTTTATTTGCACTATTTGTATAGTTACAGATCACTTGAATTATATTGAAACATTTTGATTAAATGTTATTGTTTGTTTTTAGTGCTTTTTATATTCATATTATGTATTACTATTATTATTCATATTTAGACTACACCTATGTTTTTTCACAAACCTGTCTGTTCTTTGTCCAGCTTTACATTGATAGCAATATAAAAATAAAAACAATCCTTGTATGTGTTCACATATTTGGCCAATAAAGATGATTCTGAGTCGACATCATTTGAATATATAGTGAACTATTCCAGGAGCTTGTTTGACCGGTTCCTTCCCCTCAAAACGTCGGCTTGTTTCTCTGCTGCTTTACATACTTGTCGGGACGTCTTCCAGCTGCTAAAAACCAGCATGTCCTCCAGCGCTGGCACTGGTCCCAGTATGTCAGAGGGCCGGATGAAGAGAGCCGCTCCGGGCAGAGTGACACTGATAGGTCTACTGCCTCCTCTTTCAGCTCCACTGAACTAGAGCAGAGAGCTGGAAGACTGCTGCTGCTGATTCACACTATAGGCCTACCTAAATGTAGCTTAGCCTCACATCTATTAGCTTCTTTAGCTTTAGCCTAATACAATTTAGCAGCCTGAAGCTTGACAATGTCTTGTGTAAAATGTGACTACAAACTGCATTTGTTGCACAACCCTGCTGTA